>JAOYNC020105634.1:0-34292 GCA_025802115.2 Bertia moriformis
GAGAATGGCCCACGCGAGCACCGCGAACACCGCGACCGACGCCATGCGAGCACTGTAGATGTTGATCAGTGTGCCGAGCCCGATCGTCGTCCCCGAGCCCAGCATCTCGGCAACTACCGCGGCCGTCAGCGACAACACCAAGCAGACCTCGAACGAGGCAAAAACGTACGGCAGGGCAACGTACATCTTGACCCGGCGCAGTGTCTGCCAGCGAGAGGCGCGGTACGCCCGCATCAGCTCCAACTGGTCGGCGTCCACGCTCTCGAGGCCCACCAGCGTGTTCACCAAAACGGGAAAGAACATGATGCTGATGACCAGCGCCACTTTCGACTCGATACCAAAACCAAACCAAATTAGAAATAGCGGTGCAACCGCTACTTTAGGCACCGCTTGAAGCGCCACAACGTAGGGCTGCAGGATCTGGCGGAGCACCCGAACCTCCGAAAGCAGCACCGCAAGCCCGATCCCCAGCACGGAGCCGATGACGAAACCGACCAGCGTCTCCTGCAGCGTTACCCAGGTCGCGTTTGTTAACTGACCAGTGAGCGCCAGGGCCCGCAGCATCTCAATTACATCCAGTGGTCGCGGCACGATCTGCGGGTCGATTGACAGGCCGACGACCACCGCGTGCCACACCAAGAGCCCGGCCGCGAGCTGCACCATCCTGATCACCTGCTTGCGCACCAGCATTGGACCACCGCGCCGCAACCGCACGAGCCGCCCTGGAATAGCTTCCTGCTGCGGCAGTGTGGGGGAGACGCCGGCAACGGTCATCGGCACCGAGAAATCGTCAGGTCGACTAGCCATCAGTGCGAGATCAGACTGCGGATCGCGGCGCCGAGGCGCGCAAACTCGGGTTCGCCCCGCGTCGCCTCCCGCCGCGGTCTGGTCAGCGTGATCGGGATATCTGCGACGACCCGGCCAGGCCGCGCCGCCATGACCAGAACGCGGTCGGAAAGATAAACTGCCTCCGGGATGTCGTGCGTCACGAACACGATCGTGGGTCGCGTGCGCTCCCAGATCGCTAGCAGCTCGTCGTTGAGGTGTTCGCGGGTGAGCGCATCAAGCGCGCCGAACGGCTCGTCCATCAGCAATACGCCGGGATCCGTCATTAACGCCCGTGCGATGGCGACGCGCTGCTGCATGCCACCGGATAGTTCTCCGGGCATGCGTTCGGCGTGGCCGGTCAGGCGAACGATGTCGAGCAGCCGATCGACGCGACGGGTGATCTCGTCGCGGGACCACTGGGCTTGCAGCTCGGCCGGCAGGGCGATGTTGTCGCGCACGGTCAACCAAGGCAGCAGCACGGGCCTTTGGAAAGCGATGCCGATCTGCGACGTTGGTCCGGCCAGGTTGCACTCGCCCACGAACACCGCGCCGGAGGTGGCCGACAGCAGCCCGGCGATGACCCGGAGCAAGGTCGACTTGCCGCAGCCACTAGGGCCGACGAGCGATACGAACGCGCCATCGGCGATGACAAAGCTCGTCTCCGTCAGCGCCGTCGTCTGGCTGCCGTCGCGCCCGCGGAACAGCTTGCGTGCCCGGTCGACACGGATGCCGGACGCCGCCTGGCTCACCGTGCAGGCGCCGCCGTGTGGTCGAACTCGTTGTATTGGGTGGAGAAGGCGTTGGTGTAGTACGGTGCCGGGTCGACCGGCTCGGCAATCTGCTTGGTGTCGACGAGGTTCTTCACGTGGCGAGCCCACGTCGCGTCATCCTGCGAGCCCCAAGCGAAGCTGGCCGGCAGTTCGTCTACCCGCATCTGCCCGGCCGTTGCGCGCAGGATGTTCAACTCCTTACGCAACGCCGCCGCCTCGTCCTCGCCGGGCAGCGGCGCTCGCGTCGGATATGCCTTCCAGAAAGCGCGCACCATCGCCTCCGGGTCCTTCTTCAGTGCCACGGCGCTGCGCGCGAGGCCGCGCCCAATCTTGGCCACGATGTCAGGATGCTGCTGCACGTAGTCGGTCCGCGCTCCGAGACCGATGCCGTAATAACCACTCTGCCAGACCGCATCCGGCAACTGCCGCAGCTTGTAGCCGGCGTTCTCGTAGGAGGCGAACAGCCCGGGCCAGGCCACGAACGCAGCGATCGTGCCGCTCCTCAGCGCCTCCATGGATGTCACGCCGTAGCCGGTCGCCACCACTTTCACATCCTGCAGGTTCGCGTGGTCGTCGGCCAAGCGGGCACCCACGAAGGAGGCGATCGCGGGCGACTCCGCAGGAAATCCGATCGCCTTGCCCTTCATATCGCCGAAGGTCTGAATCGGTGACTGAGGCAAGACCACGGCACCCCAGATCTGCTTACGCGCGATCGTGTAGACGTACTCCAGCGGCAACGACTTCTGCGAGCCGGCCAGCAACAGCGCGTCGGGCGTCACTTGGCCGAATTGAGCGCTGTTGGAGAGTACGAGTTGGATCACCTGGCTCTGTTGCAATCTCCTGGCCAGGGCGCGTGAGGGGCGACGGTGGGGGTGAAGCGCTCGGTCAGGCGGCTGCCCCCTCGAACCGCTCGTTGATGAGATTGACGACCTCTGCGAGAGCCGACACGCCGACCTTGAAGGCTCGCTCGATGATGCGCGCCTCGCCGCAGATGTCGCGTGTGATGTTGAAGGCTGCGGCCTGGCCCTTTCGTAGCGCGCGCATCACTTCGAAGCCCTTGATCGTCGCGTAGGCTGTTTTCAGCGTCTTGAAGCCGCGAACGGGGCGGATCAGCTGCTTCAGCTTGCCATGGTCGGCCTCGACCACGTTGTTCAAATACTTGACCTGACGATGGACGGTGTCCTCAGGGCATTTGCCTTCCTTCTTCAACTCGGCAAGCGCCGCGGCGTAGGTTGGCGCCTTGTCGGTGTTGATGACGGTCGGCTTCTCCCAGTCTTTTAGGCCATTCAGCGCCTTGCCGAGAAAGCGCTTGGCTGCCGCGGTGTTGCGCGTTGGCGAGAGATAGAAGTCGATCGTGTTGCCGAACTTGTCGACGGCTCGATAGAGATAGGTCCACTGGCCGCGAACTTTGATGTAGGTCTCGTCAACACGCCAGCTCGTCGATCTCGGCTGGCGCCATTGCCAACGCAGGCGCTTCTCGATCTCTGGCGCATACTTCTGAACCCAGCGATAAATCGTGCTGTGATCGACCGAGACGCCGCGCTCACCCATCATCTGCTCGAGGTCGCGATAGCTCACGCCGTAACGACAATACCACCGGACCGCCCAGAGCACGATCTCACCCTCGAAGTGACGTCCCTTGAAGTCCGACAACGATCTCGCCCACCCGCTCGGGCCAATCACGCCGCCAACCGAGGAACTTTGCAACAGAGCCATCGCGAGCACCTTCGTCGGTTCGGCCTGGAACGGCGATGGCTGCTGGGTGCTCACGAGCACGATCGCAGCCGAGGCCGGCGCGTCGCTGCCAGTGCAGAGCGCCGTCGACATGGCCGGCGCGGCCAATGGCGAATGGATGGTCGCCTATAATGGACTGGCCGGGTCGAGCGGCGATTGGGCCTCGTCCGTGCGCACCGGCGATATGATCGGCTTCGTCACGGCGAGGGGCACGGGACACATCACCACCTGCGTGTCGGGTTCCGGCAGCACGGCGATGCTGGCCGACAATACGACCTACTGGAATGCGCAGGGCGCCATCGTCGACAGCGCCAATGACGGCTCGGCGAAGGACATCATCATCCAGGCGGCGACGTCAGCGTCGGGGGAATGGGCGGGCGTGTCGGCCAAGTCGGTGGTGATCTACCGGCTGGATACACCGGTGGTGGCAACAGTAACCCCGACGCTGACCGTCGCCGCGGGCGCGACCGCGAGCCTGGCCCACACCCTGCCGGCGCAGTTCGACAAGTCGCACCCGCTGTCCCTGCGCGGCTTCCTGCCGCGGCAGGCGCACGAGCTGCGCTCGGCCCTGCGCCGGGTCGTGACGACGCGGGCCGTGGCCTCGCGACTGGCCCGCTCGTGCGTCGCCTTCTTCGCGGCCTACGGCCTGTGCCTGGTCCCGGCGACGCGGGCCTGGCTCGGGCGCTACGGCTACGTTGCGTGCGTGTCGGTGATCATCAACCACGCGGGCCGCACGGTGGGCGGCCAGCTCGAGGGCGCCATCTTGACCTCGGCCGGCACCGCGCTGGGGCTGGGCTGGGGCGTCATCGGCCTGCTGCTGTCGACCTCGAGCCGGCCGGCCGAGAACGGGTTCGGCGGGATCCTGGCCGCGTTCATGGCTCTGTTCATGGCCGCGAGCGCGATCGGGAGGTCCTATTTCATCCGGCTGCACCAGGCCGTCCTGTGCGCCGGCCTGGCCATCTGCTACGCCTGTCTGGCCGAGAGCGCGGGCGAGCGGGTCCAGTGGCCGAAGCTGTGCGGGTACGGCGTGCCCTGGCTGATCGGCCAGGCCATCGCTCTGGCCGTCAACGTGCTCGTGCTTCCCGACGCCGGTGCGAGGCCGCTGGCGGCCGCCCTCCGGGACGCCTTCATCCAGATGGACGTACGTGCGTTGTGCCACCCCATCCACTCACCCCGGCACCGGAACCAAGGAGGGGAATCCAACCGAGACTGATCTGTTCTGACGTTTGCCGCCGCCAGGATGCGCTGGAGATCCCCCGCCCGCACAACACGCGGCTGCGGCGCCGGCTCGCCGACGCCATCGTCGACCTGTCGGCGGCGCACCGCGACATGGGCATCGAGCTGACCGTGACTCGGTTCGACCCCGCCGACGTGCGCGAGCTGCGCAACCTGTTGCAGGCCATGATCCGGTCCCTCCTGGCCATGGACACCGAGTCAAGGCTGTTTGACGGCTGGGATCCGGCCTCCGCATCGGCCGACGCCGACGGCGGCGCCGACGACGCGACCATGCGGATGGTGGTCGTCAGGCTGGGCAGCCCCACGTGCGACCTGCTGGCCATCATGCGCGAAACGCTGCGACGGTCCGGCTCCGGGCTGATGGACCTGTCCGGGTACCGGGCCCAGCTGGGCCCCCCCGCCGACGTGTCGTCGGACCTGGATGGGCTGCCGGATCGGGTCCGGGCCGCCGCCGGCGCGGTGGATGGCGCCGAGGCGTCGCTGCTCGAATCGGACCACATTCCGCTGGCGTACGCCAGGAAGGCCGAGATCGCCAGGCTGTTCCTCTTCGCGCGCCATATCCGGCTCGCCGCCGCCACGATCGAGGCGCTGGCCATCAAGGTTCTGGCGATGCGGGCCAAGTCGGGCCGGTGCGGCCCGCGCGTGCATCTGCCGTCGTATCCGCTCGCCAAGGCGCTGCGGCGGGCCAATGCCCAGGTCCGGCACGACCGGGGGGGGGTCACCGCCGGTTAGGCTCCCGGCCCGTTCTCTGCCCCCTCTCCTCCCCCTTCCCCCCGTCCCCCCCCCCCGACCCTCTCAAGCTCCGAGCCCTCCTCGTCATGTCTCTGACTTGTCTGGCCCTCGTCCCCGCCCCGTCCGCAGGCCACTACCACATGACGTTTCGCGAGATCGCCCGGCTCATCAAAGGGATCAGCTCCCAGGACCATGAACCTCTCCCTCGCGATGACGACGACTATGAGACCGACCCTGCCATGGACGCCGATGTCGACGTCGAGCTCTCGGGCGTGTGGCGGCATCGGGCCTGGGTGGCCATGCACCGGCTGCAGGGGTTCGAGACCCGCTACGCATTCAAGGTGGTCGTCCTCACCGCGCTGCTGTCGATCCCGGCCTGGCTTGGTCCCGACTCGCGGGCGTGGTGGAATCGGTACGAGGCCTGGTGGGCCGTGGCTGTCGGCTGGACCATGACCCACGCCCACATCGGCGGCAGCTTCCAGGACCTGGTGGTCCGGGCCGGGGCCGCCGTTCTGGGCGCGGCCTGGAGCGGGGCCGCGTATGCGGCAGGGGGCGGGAGCCCGATCGTCATGGCCGTGTTCATGGCCGTGTACATTCCTCCGATGATGTACCGCTACACGATAAGCTCGCACCCGGTCAGCCGCTCTCTCTTTTTCTTTTTTTTTTCCGTGTCTTGTTTTCGTCTCCTTCTCTTCTTCTCCTCTTCTGTTCTCTTCCTAGCTGCCGCTGACGTGTTCTGGCCCGTCCCGGCAGCGGTCCGGCATCATCGGTTGTCTCTCTTTTGCGGTCATTTCTCTGAGCCTCGTCGACCGGGACCCCGTCGACGCGGACACGAGCCCGGCCCTGCTCGTGGTGGCGCTGGGGCTCGCTTTCCTGGTCGGGATCGTGGGCGCGGTGGTGATCAACTGGCTGCTCTGGCCGTTTGTCGCCCGCCACGAGCTGAGGAAAGCCCTGTCGTCGATGCTCTTTTTTCTGAGCATCATTTACAGAAGTGAGTGAGCCAGCTCAGTCGTGTTTCGGGTTTCGTGGCCAGGAAGTAGATCGCATGTCACTGCGCTACTGCTACTGGCTGCTAGCTGCTGGCTGGCTCCTGGCTGGCTGCTGACGTCATCGAACCACCGCCCCAGCCATCGTAGCCAAGTATGTCTACTACGAGGAGGGACACGAGCCCACCCCCGAGGATATCTCGCGGTCCGAGCTGCTCGAGGGCCGGCTGCGGGAGGGCTTTGTGCGGATCCGGCAGCTGCTCGGCCTCACCCGGCACGAGCTGCGGCTGCGCGCCCCCTTCGACCCCATCCCGTACGCGGCCCTCGCCGACGCGTGCGAGCGGTTCTTCGAGCACCTCGTGGCCCTGCGCCAGTCCGTCCTGCTCTGCCGACCCAAGTTCCTGCATGCGTCCGGCTATCCCGTCATCAGGCGCGACCCCACCCTCGACGCGGACGGCGACGGGATCTGCGAGATAGATGCGAGCACCGCGTTTGGCAAGCTTCTCTTCTACCGCAGGGACACGGTCGCGGCGATCCTGTGCAACCTGTACATACTTGCGGGGGCGCTGCGGTCGCACAGCAGGGTGCCTGTGAGTATAATTCCAATTCTCGGGTACAACCCAAAAAAATTCTTTTGTGCCTGTGTCGTTGCCGGGGCTCTGCACGTTTCTGCTGCTTCTGACGCGAAACAGCGATATCTCCCCAGCGCCGTGGCCGCACACCAGCGCCTGCTCGCCAAGCAATCCGAGATCGAGGCCGAGCTGGAAGCGTCCCAGACGGGGAGGCAGAAGAATGCATGGGCCGAGGTGTATGGGTTCTACTATAACGAGTCCCTGACGGGGTGTGTCGCTCAGCTGGAGGCGCTGGAGCGGTACACCAAGCTGATTGTGGGAGAGACCGGGTGAGTAGTGCTGTGGGTCAGAGCAGGCCTAGAGTAATCGGTGTGGGTGTGCGAGGCTGACGAGTCGTGGTTTAGGTTCGGAGCCCGGTTCGGACAAGATGAGGAGGACGAGGATGACGATCTGTTTGTGGGGATGCGGCTGTGAGGGGGCCGGCTTCTCCGATCCAGCGCGCCGGGATCCCTAGGGTGTGGACGGTAGGGAGGGGGGTTTGTTTGGTTGCCCAGATGCTGGTGATTATTCTGCAGAGGAGTTGGCCGAGAGGCCTCTTTCTCCATCTCCGATCAGGCATGCCGACAAAGTGATGTTCAGGCTTGGCGGCCCGAGGAACTACTATTAAACATGCATGGTTTGCATGATTTTATCAAGTCAGCCGAGGAGCTGTCCCTCTCTTCCTTGGCAGGCACGCGGGCAGAACAATCATCCATCGCTCATTCGAGCCAGCCGAGGGACCTATCCCTCTCTCCCACTAGGCATCCCAGCAGAAATAACTCTTAACCATCATAGTTCGATCGAACGAGTCGAGGATCCCCCTCTCTCTCATTGCATCGCTCTATTTGAGTTGGCCGAGGGGCTTCCCTCTCTCTCATTGGCCATGCCACTGGCAAACCTACTAACCGGTCTGGTCAGGTCCTATAATTACCGTCTGTTTACTCAAATACCCAGCGCCTGCGTCTGTATAGCCACGAGGATCACCCGGGTCCCGTTTGCTCCCCATTAGCCAACCTCCGCATAGGCAGGCCACCGACTCACTCGGACCGCGAATCACCGCGATTCGGCAGCAGCAGGCACCGCGATCCGGCCCTCCCATCACTTGGCCCTGACGGCCCGACCCCCTCGCCACTTGACCGTCAGGCACGCCGCCCGTGCATACACATGGCCACAGGGAAGACCATTTCCAGATACAGCCACGGAGGAGGCCCAGAGCCGATTACCGACTACCGCATCGGACTGTTGTTCGGTCACTTGTTTTGATCAGATACAGCCGCCCACGCATCCACGTCAACCGGCACAACTTCCGTGTTTTTAGCGGCCTCGTACTGACCCCGTAGATCCCCGTGCCTCCCTTCGTCTCCTCGTACACCGCCGTAGAAGAACCACCTCTGTCGTGCCGCAAATCATTGCGCCCATATTTTACTTTATCAATTTCCTTCTCGACAAGATCGGGGAGCGGCCCCCACATATCCAAAGCAAACCCGTTCTCCACTTCAGCTCAAGCCCTGGAGAATTCCAAGCCGAATCAGCCCGGCTGAACAGAGACGGACGAGCCGGTTGATTACAAGGGGGAAAACTGCCCCCATCTACATCCACCCGAGTCCGCCTAGCTATATCACAGTGTCCGAGACAGGGAGCGCCCTCACCGCCTCTTCTTCATCGTATAAGCAGGCGTGAAGACGTTGGCCCGCGCGCCCACCGCGGTCCGATGGACCTGCTCCCGCCGGTCCCACACCCCGGACCGGCCCTCGACCACGGCGACGATCTCCTCGGCCAGGCGACCTCCCAGCTGCTTCCGGCCGGACCCCCGCGACGGCCGCTTCTCCACCGCGTCGAGGATCCACCGGAATGCGGTCCGGCGCCGGGTCCGGACCGGGATCGGGACCGGGATCTCGAGCAGGGCACCGCTGCCGGCGAGACCCTTGAGCCGCTTGATACGGACCAGCGGCGCGACCGAGTCGACCGCGAGGGTCAGGTACAGGACCGGGTTGAGGGGGAGGTGGCCGGGGGGGGGCGCGTTGGGCAGGAGCGGGTATTTGGGACTGGGGATCGGCGGCGGCGACGTGCGCAAGAAGTTGAGCATGTGGGTCATGTGCTGGCCGGGGGCGCGACGGGTCAGTGCCAGTCAGATCTGCTGCTGCTTCTGGGGCGCTCGGCAGACTTGCGGGTGGGGGAGATGGAGGAGACCCACAGTCTGGGCAGTGCTGAGCCTGCCGTCGCGCATCAGCAGGTTGGTGAACTGGTGCAGAACCGGGTGGTAGCGGTACTTCAGGTGGCTGCCCGGCGGGAGCGGTAGCTCCGGCAGCGGCCACTTGTACCCACGGGGAGCCACCGCCTCATCCTGTCCCGCGATGGACCCGGCCGACGGCGGCGGCGGCAGCAGGTCCTCGGGCGACTCTCCCTGCGACGCCGCGATCAGCGCGTCGTCGACCGTGTCGCCCGTCCCAACGGCGGGGATGAAGCCGTCGGCGAAGAGGGTGTGCTGCTGCTCCTCGCTGAGGCCGCCGGGAATCTCGGCTTCTTCCTGCTCACTGCCGCCACCGCCGCCACCATACAGTGCGTCAAGCATGTCATCGCTCAATCCCAGCGCGACATCCTCATCCGACGGATCCAGAGCGCCATCTTCGCTGGTTGGGTCGAGCCCAGCGGTGTGATCGACGTCCAAGTCCTGGGAGTACAGCCGCGCACTCGTCAGCCTGCCTCTCGGACCGCACATGCGCGAGCATCCGATTTCTCTATACCTCTTCCGTCGGGATATAGTCGTCGTGGTCATCATCAGCCCCCAAAGCCGCCGCCGCCTCTTCCTCGTCATCTTCTGGGTCCCTCCTACGTCGCTGCGGAGGAGCAGAGTGCGGTGCCGGCTGCGACGCATCCGGATCGCCATCGCGGGGGAAATTCCTCGAGGGGTCCCTGGTGTAGGCTCGCCGCGGGGCTGCTGCTGCTGCTGCTGTCGGCGGCGCCTGCCGTGTGGGGGGCCGTATCGTGGGCCGGGCGCGCGGGGCGAGTGCCCGGCATGTTCTCCATACGCCTCGGGCGCATAACCGGGAGGACATGGAGGGTCGGGAGGCGCGGGGGGGGCAATATATTCCGTATTCTCGCCGACTTAAGGGCAGTCAATGGCCAGGGGGGCACAAAAATCAGCGGGTGGGCCCGGGCAGAGGGCAGTTGGGGTGGGGTTTTGCCGGAGCTTAGCCAGACGGTGCCTCTGACCGAACCGACGGCGGATACCGGTCCCTCCATAAGATCCCATTTGGGATTGCGCATGTCCATGAGCTGCTGCTGAGCCAGGCGAATTGGTAGTATCGGATTGACTCAGGTAAGAATAATGACACATTTTCCCATCAATTACAGCATTGCCAAGTCAGTGTGCAGCGCAGCGAGACCAGAAGGTCTCGCAGCATCATCGAATATACCAATTCGACAACAGTCATGGCCCATCTCCCTCCGAGTCCCATTTCGTGATGCACAAGTGAGGCAGGTAGGTAATCATCAACCGCTTGACCAGACGGATTCACACGGACCTATCCCCTCTCGAGTCTCATGGCCGCGCAGAGCACCGACTCATCCAAGCCCACCACGACCGATCTCCAATCCAGTCAGGAACGAAGTGATAACATAGCGTGAGATATATATATATAACGGCAACTTCAAATCAATGATAAGAGTGCGCTGCACTGTCCCCCCTCAACTAGAATCCAATCCCGCGTCACCCTGCTCCCTCCAGCGCGTTTCTTCTCGTTTCATCTGTTATCCTTCTTCCCATCTGTCCAGTCCACCACCCACCGGCCACCATCCGACGCGCGCTCGGGTTCCGCACCGACCGACGGTCGACGCCAGAGGACGACACGCCCCCCCCGGCTGCATGTCGGATCAGAACTTGTTGCCGGCCTCACTCGACCCGGACTGCGACTCGCCCGCGCGTGAGATCCCGTCGCGGCTCCGGGGCTCGTACTGCACCGTGACGTCGCGCGTGGCCGTGATGATGTGCTTCTGGCTCTCCGAGTCCTCTAGCTGGATCCAGTCGCCGCCAGGCTCCGCCGCAGCGCACGTGGTCAGGTTGGCGGTGCCGCCCTTGATCGTGGCGCGGCGGTTGCTGCTGGGGGCGGTCTTGCGGCCGGTGCTGGCGCCGGACCGCTGGTCGGTCGAGCGGTCGGTCGTCGCCTTGCCGAGCCAGAAATTGAGAAGGGCACGGAGCGAGGGGAGCGAGCCGGCGATGATGCCGAGCCCGCACTCGATGTTGGACCAGATCACGATGTAGGCGAGACCCTCTGCTCACTGCATCAGCCTGGCCCGAGCTCTCTTCTCCCATCAAGGAAAGCCTGCTGGAGGGATGGAGAAGGGGAGGCGCTGACTCACCCAGATGGTTCACCGTGACATTGTAGAGCGACAGGAATGGTAGGCGGACGATGGTGGCGGCGCTGGCACTGGAGCGGGTGCCATTGGCCGCATCAGTAGGGCCCCATCCGAGAGAGGCGGAGAGGCAGGTAGGCGGAACCGAAACTCACACGGCACCAAGCGCCAGCACGATCGAGATGGTAATCTTGAGCTTGGTCTTCATCTGCAACCCCCACACGACAATCGCCGGGATGATGGCGCACCCCCAGTCCGTGATCACGGCCAGAACCGAGATCAGATAGCTGATCTTGGTGATGATCACTCCGTCCGCGCAGTGGCCCGGCGCCAGCTCTCCCATCCAGCTCCTCTCCATCGGCACGCACACGAAGACGACGGCGAAGAAGCCAATCATGCACGAGGTGCAGCTGAGCCCGACGATGCACCAGATCAGCACGCGGTACACGCGCTGGACGGCGATGCGCAGAATCGTGAGCCCGATGCTGAACTTGATGAAAGGCAGGCTCCAGGCGTACATGATCTGCCAGTAAGACAGCCACTGGGGGGGGGGCATCTCAGCATTTTGATCAGTAGAGCAGGAAGGAGAAGGTGAGGGTGAAGGAGGAGAGCAAAAGACACCTACCATCGCGCCCCCGATATTGTTCCAGCTCGAGAGCTGCTTGTCATCCTTGCTCCCGATGCCGGCGTAGACGCCCATGCAAGCGAAGACGCAGGCAACGGTATAGAAACACTGTCAGGCAGGCCCAGCCAGAACGGCAGAGTTTAGTTACCGGCCAGACTGGGTCGAGGCGGAGAGTCGGGTCAGTGCCCGTCTGCTTACCGTGGCGACCAGCATCGACCAGTCATCCAGCGCCAGCCCGGCCCCGACAATACGCGCGTACAACCGCAGGCCCATGATGAGGATGGACGTGAGGCCGAGGAATATGGTGATGCCGAGCAGGGCCTGGCCGAGGGCGTCCGGGTGCGAGATCCACGTGGGCGGGATGTCGGAGTAGTGAAGGCCGGACATGGTGTTGCCGAGCCTGCGGAAAAGACTACCAGTGTTTGGGTGTTGTTTTTCTGCTCGAGAAATCAGAATCAAGATGCTCGCGCTCCAGTGCTGTCTGCCGGTGCGGAGGGACCATAAAAGAACGACCGAGATGGCCACGACGCGAGACAGACGATAACGACAGCAACTGGGCTACGAAAAGAGCGGCGTAGAAGGAGATGTCGAGAGGGAGAAGGGAGAAGGGGGAGGGGGGAGTAGGGAGAGGGCAGAGAATGATAAACCACGGTGGTATTAGTGGCGCACATATCTCTATCCAGACTCGTCTCGGCCGGCGAGGCGTCCGGGTAGCCTGTGGCGGGGGGGGCGGATTCGAGCTGGAAGGTTGCAGTGCCGAGGATAGTGGCTGTCTTGGGCCTGATCTGCAGGGCACACCGATGCGGGATACACATCGCCGGGGGTTTTGTGCGCGAGCCTCGGCCTCGGGATAATACCTCAAAGTCATACCCCAGGCCCTTGCTCGCCGAGCCGAAGGCTCTCGGGAGGGGCAGGCAGGGACGACGGGCCTGTCAGTGCGGTGCTGGACCGCTGGGAATGGAGCCCTGGCTTTTCCATTTTTCCTTTTTTTTTACGAGATTCCTCTCTTGCTAGCGGGGGGGGGGGCAGGACCTGGATATGCACACAGGGGCGCGGAAGATTAGGCCAGGGGTGGACGATTTGCCATAACTGGCCGCCCCGGTCGGCAAGATAACCGCCCTCCGTCTATTCTCACTCCTCAGCAGGCAGGCCTCTATCTCTATTCTCTCTCCTCGGCAGGCAGGCCTCTGCGTGTGCTCGCTTATGAGGGCGGGGTGGAGACGAGACGGCAGCCTGGCTGCGCCTGTCACCGACACCGGCCCGTTTCTCAAGGACGACACAGGATCCAGACCTGATGCACTGACACGGTGGGATGGAACGATGTAACTTGACAACAGAAAGAGGCTCAGGGGTCGCAAAAGCAAGACCATGTCAGGCCGCCATCTGCGCATACCCAGCCAGCACCGCCAATAGGAGGAAGGGGCCGGAAGGATAGAGATAGGGTGGCACGGTGGCTAACTGGACCGGTGGTCTATGGTCTCTGGTTAGCTGATGGCCCGGGGCCGGGAATATTCCGAAACCAGGGTCGGAACCGATCTGCACTGCGGCTGCTGCCCGAGGAGACAGCTGCCGGGGCTAGATGGCTTGTGCTCAAACGCCGCCGGCGCGCCACACCCGTCCCCCGTCCCCCGTCCGTCATTCCCGACCCCCCCGGTCGCTCCATCTTGTTATCCTTACTTATTTCGTCTCCTGTTCATTTCCTGCGATCGGCCCCCCCCTCTCTCCTTCATTTTTTCCGATCCATGCCGGTCCATTACCCCCGGCGCGGCGGCGTGTGTCATGCAATAATCTGCGACCCCATCGTCGTCGATACGTACTACTTCCCCACAGGAGCCCCGTCCACATACCTGTATGTCTTGTCTCATCTCAGCACTGCCTCTCCGGCATGCATCTCCGGACCACTACCGCCCAAGTCTGTCACCTCTTTGCCCTGGGCCAGATAGAGGGAAAGAGGGAAAGAGGGGATATAATCTGATTCAGCAGCAGCAGGTTCAAGCGGTCGTAAGGATGAGGCGGCGGGCAATCAAAAAGTGACGTAGCAGTATCATCATCCCGAGATGGGTTTCGCACAGACAGACAGACGCGCGATCTGCGATGCCCCCCCCCCAGTCAGCCAGCCCCCAGTCAGCCAGCAATTTTAAAGAGGAGCACACGCATCCCCTGTGATAGGGAGGTGAGGCCTCCCAGATGATCGGGAGGCGGAAAGAAGTGCATGTCGGTTCAGGTCGGACCGCTGGTCGGTCGAGATTCCCCCACCATCCCCCCCACCCCCCGTCGCTGGGCATAGATGCGGAGGAGGGTCTTTCGGCGAGTCTCAGGCCCCGCCGGCTGGAAGTAACGGTGTCAGTGAAAGAAGGAAGGGATGAACGGGGGCGAACGCATGGGGTGGCGAGTGGGAGGAATGGTGAGAGCACACGAGGGGGGAAATGGAACAGAAGAGAGCAAGAGGCCCCCCCGAGAAAATTCTCCGAGGACCGGTCCGGGTCGGGAGTAGGGTTAAGCTTATATCCTGTCGGCGGACTGGCCATCCCGCTTGCCTCCGTGCGCGGCGCCAATCCGAGCAAAACGGACACTACTCAGAGGGCGGCCCGCGGGGAAGAGGGCGGAAGCCGCGGCCATCGCCCCTGGCCGGCCCCGGCCGGCCCCCCCTTGGCGGGAGCGAGACTGGGAACGACTGACGTGTCAAGTTTTGACAGCCAGGGATGGGGATCGCTTCGACTTCATATCGGTTGACGGGAAATACCGCCTTCGGCTCGCTCAAAAGACCCGCCCCCCCTGACGGCGCCGCCTCGGCCAGAAGCCCCCCGCCACCTGTCCGGGGACGGGGTGACCGTTAGCCTCGCCCAGCAGATGCGGCCGCCACCTGGCTGAGGAAGGTGTGACCGTTGACCTGTGAGAGAAAGGCCTACCGCTGGATCTACGAGTGGGGACGAGGACAGAATGCGACGCTGGACAGTGTCGGGCGCGCCCCTATTCTGCACGAGCGCTGCCGCCGCCGCCGGCATCCCCTCCTGACTGCTCGCTCACCGCCCCCCCCCTCCCCGTCTCTCCTTCCCCTCCGTCTCTCCGTCTCCCCCTCCTCCTCCCCCCGTATCCCCATGTCCCCATGTCCCCGTGTCCCCGCGTCCCCGTGTCCCCCTCCCCCCGCCCCGCCCCCCTCTCCCCACCGGCCGTCTGCCTCCCTCAATGAGACGCATCCCCGACGCGCCAAGCGGAGTGGCAAAGCGCGAGGGTGGCGGTCGGGCCCCACGCATCTGCGACCGCGCCCTCCATCGCTCCCACGCTGGCGGTGGGAGATGCCATAGCCCGGCAACCGTGGTGTGGTCGTCGCTGTTCGCCCCCGCCGCCGCCTCCGCCGCCGCCGCCAGGTAATCCCGTCTCGAGCGAGCGGGCGCTGACCCGGCTGCCGCTCGCCGTCCGTGCCTGTCTGCCTGCACATCGGTCGGTCAGCCGGCGGAGGGGGGGCGGGGGGCTGGCGTGTATTAAAGATGAGCGGCCAGCTCCCCTCCTCTGCCTGTCGTCCGCACACCCGCCCGCCTCTCCTCTCGTCGTCTTTCTCTTTGCTCAGCGAACGCTCTGAACTCTGCACTTCTGTGCCACGTTACATCTCCCCGCTATACCACCCACGCACGCACCACAATCCCACATCCTGTACACCCCCGTGTACCGTCCGAACCCCCTCTACACCCACCCACCAATCCACGCCCCTTCCTCCACCTCTACACACCCACCATGGCTGGCACCCTCCCCGGCAAGACCTGGACGCCCGAGCTGGACTTCTCGGCCCAGACGTACACCGACCTCGCGGTCCAGACCGAGCGCAACTGCTCGCAGGCCCGCGACATCATCGTCCAGAAGCTGCCCCTGCTCGGCCAGGTCGACGGCCTGCTGTCGATCACATTCAAGGGCAAGACCGCGCCCCTGTTCGTGGACGGGCGCGGCGGGGGCGCGGCCCGGCTGCTGGACGCGTGCGCGGACGAGCCTGACGTCTCGTTCGCGATCCGGCCCGAGTACATAGTCCAGTTCTCCGAGGGCAAGCTGGAGCCGCGGTACGGCCTGTTCAAGGATGCCTTCTTCAATGAGATGTTCATGCCCAGGGGCGACATCCCCAAGGCGATCCGGTTCGCCGACCTGCTGACGCCGAACCCGGCCGTGCCGCCGCGGGCGTACGCCGCGGGTGCGCGCCTGCCCCGGCCGACTGAGGACATTGACCAGGTCAAGCGCGACGTGGCCGAGTTCGGGTACGGGCTGGTGAAGAACGCGCTCTCGGGCACACAGGTGGCCTGCCTCCGGCGCGCGGTCCAGGAGCAGGCCGCGGGCGAGCGCGAGGCCGGCGTCAGCCAGCACGACGGCGGCCCGCACGGCCCGAACCAGCGGATCTGGACGCTCGTCAACAAGGGCGACGAGTTCCTCGATTTTCTCAACCACCCGCTCATCGACGAGATCGTGCCCTGGGCCCTGGGCGAGCACGCGCTGATCCACAGCTACAGCGCCAACATCAACCGGCCCGGCAACGTGCCGATGCAGCTGCACACGGACCAGGTGGCGATCCAGCCGCCCAACCGCGAGCTCGCGTACGGGCTCAACATCATGTGGTACCTGTCCGACGTGACGGACCAGAACGGGGCCACGCGGGTGTTCCCGGGCTCGCACCTCGGCCACGTCGCCCCGGCCGACATCTTCTCGGTCGAGGGCACGGTCCCGGCCGAGGGCCCCGCCGGCACCGCGCTCTGCTTCGAGAGTCGGCTCTGGCACGCCACCGGCCCCAACCGGGCCGAGGCCGGCGAGCGGCCGGTGGTGATGATGTTCTTCATGCGGCAGTTTGTCCGCTCGCAGGAGAATAATTTCCTGTCGCTCCGCAAGGACGTCGAGGCCAGGCTGTCGGAGCGGCAGAAGCGTCTGCTCGGGTTCTGCACGACGGGCGCGCTGGGCGGGGTCGAGGGCGAGGTGCGTGAGGGGATCATGGTGGAGCGCAAGGACGACTGCGTCGGACGGCTGCGGGCCCCGCATTCGGACCTGCCGGTGCAGCCGCAGGTTGGACAGGAGGGGGCCTAAGGCGTGGCCAAGGTGAAACCGCGGCCGGAGGTCGGGTCGTGTATGTATGAATGGATAGCCAGGTTGGAGCGCAGCAGTCGGGGGATCCTGGTGGGGAGGATCTGTGTTTATGGCGGCGATGTGGGCGCATCGGTGGTGGTGGTGGTGGTTGTAGAGATGGTGATGGCATCGTGGTCGTTGCAGCATATGCTGTCTATTTCAGAGGCAGGCCGCTGAATAAGTGCGTACATTAGATGTGTTTATATCTCGTGGCCTATTCGCCCCTTGGATTACCAACCCGATCGCCTGATATCGGCCGTCTATTCCCCGAGATGGCCGTTAAGCACGTGCGTGCGCGGACCCCTTCGGATTTGAGGTCAGCGAGATGGTTGAGGCCAACGAGAGGGAACAATCCGACAAGTGTATGTATATCCCAGTCGGCAGCCCATGCACGCCATCCGCACCTCTGCCGGTTAGGGTTGGTATATTACCTGCGCTCAAAATCGCGAATCAGCCCCCCCATCTCCATTCATTCTCTCGGGAGTATATCAAGGGCAGTGGCGCGGTCGACACGAGTCGATTTAACATGGCACACGCACCTGCTCGAGATGCCAAGGCCGGCTGCTCTCGTCTCGCGCTTAAGACTGCTCTCAAGATTCTTCGCTGAAGAACAGGCATGCAAGCAGGGATGGTCTGAGTCGATATAGATATCTCCCACTCAGCTCTAAACAGGTGACGGTCAGCGTGGCTGGCTGGTCTCAAAACTGCTCGCGCAGGGGCAGATAGATAATATATACCAAAAAGACCACCCGTTTAACTCCAAAGCGGCGGTGCCGGTCAACGTGGCCGGCTCCTCTCAGTGTTCGCGTAAGAGCAGACGGATACCCAAGCAGGGATGACCTGGGTCGAAAAAAGACCTGCTCAACTCTACAGCGGTGGCGGTCGACATGCGGCTACTATCTCAAAATCCCTCGCGCAATAGCAGACAGCTATACAGCAAGCAAGGATGTTTGTTATGCTCTCAGCCGCAGAATAACTGCCGCTCAACTGAAGAGCAGGGCAGAGCAGACATGTGCGAGGATACTTGCTACCCTCTCGGTTAAAGAAGACCTACCTGCTCCGCTCAACATTACATACAGCAGTTGCCGTCGTCATCGCGCGCTGTCGTCGTTGTCGCTGTCGTCGTCGTCAACATGGCCAGCTACTCTCGCTCTGGAAATCGCTCGCCTTGAAGCAGGCAGGCAGGCAGGCAGGCAGACAGACAGACATGCAACTCGTGGCCAACGACCCATCCTGCGCAGCTCCACGGCGGTGGTCCACCAGGGCCACCCCCCGCCCTTGAAATCCCTCGGCTAGGCACAGGCAGACAGACATTGCAATGCCGCACTCGGTCAAAGAGGGCTTACCCGTTCCATTCGGCAGCAGTGGCCAATCCAGCTGGCTATCATCCCAAGATCCTTCTCATTGCAGAGCAGACTATACAAGCCCAGCCTCGGCCGAATACGAGTACATCGCGGCCTGCCGCTGTACCGGGTTCACTCGCTTCAGCAAAACTTGCCGCTGAACTCTATGCCAGCTACCAACACGACTACTCTCTCGCTTCACCTAGACCTACGCTTGAACTCTGTTTGGGAACTATACAGGTTCCCCCCCCGCTTCTCCTCCTGGCTCTCGCATCTTTTTCTTTGCCCCACCAAGAAAGAGTCAGGACCCTCCGGCTGAATCGGCTGCACCTGGCCCTCGGTACACTCTTCTTCGGCGCCCTCTTCTTGGGTACTCTTTTCCTGGGTTGCGCATGAGCCAGTTGCGTTACATGACCCCATTTTCCGCGCCCACTTGCTCATTTTCCTGCTGCTGGGATGGTTCGGTCACAGCGGCCTCCGGTTCGTCCAGATGCCTCTCCTGCTCTTGCTCTTGCGCCTGCACCTGCTCTTGCTCTTGCCCCTGCTGCGGCTGCTCCTCCCCTCCAATGGTGCCCTTCCTGTCTTGTCCCACCATGCCAACGTCGCCGTTCTCGGGGCTAATAGCCCAGACCCCGATCGGCATCGAGAAGGACAAGGCGGGGGGTGCGGCGGGTGCAGAGGGTGCGGCGGCGGCGGCGGGCGCGGGCATCGCCTCCGTAGCTGCAATCTTCGCCGGGGCCTTCGCCGGGGCCCTCCGCGGGGGGCCCTTAGCCCGACCCTTCCTGGCGTCCGCCAGGGGCGTCCTTTCTCTGCCGGCGGAGGGGTCCTCGGTGGGACCGTCGTGGACAGGTCCGCCCTCCTTCCCGACAGCCTCCGGCTCCGAGAAATTCTGCAGCCGCCGTTTGATGCCTGCCATGAAGATGGCGGCGACATCCTCGCCAGGCGCGCGCCCGGAGACGGCCAGCTTGGTCGGCTTGGCCGGCTTGGCTGTCGCCGCCGTCGCCGGTTCCTCGGCCGCGACACCGGCTGGCGAGTCCGAGGCCGGGGCGGAGACTATCGGCGGCTTGGACGGCCGCGCCGGAAGCTGGGGCTTGGGCTTGTGGGGGTGCGGAGGCGGGGCTGGGACGGGCTGATCGCCGGTGACGTGCTTCGGTTTGGGCCTGGAAGGTATGGCGGGGCGGGCCGGCACGTCTGGGGCCCGCCTCCCACCGCCCTCGGCAGGCTCGGGGTCACTTTCCTGCCGGGCCGACACCACGGTCTCGTGCATCGTGCTCTCGGGCGCATCTTCCCAGACGTCCCGGCTGGGAAAGCGCTGCGCTACGGCGGGCCGATGTGCCCGCGGCGGGGGCGGGGGCTGGTGCTGCTGCAGGAGCTGGTGCTGCTGCGGCGGCTCCTGAGGCGGGGGCGGGGGCCGCGCCGCTCCCCTCTCGCCGCCACGCAGCTCCTGCTCGGCCAGCGCCTCCTGCTGCCTGGCGAATATGTGTGCGGGAGTGTCGGCCATCTCTCTCGCAGGGCCGTGCCAGCTCCCGTGGCCGCCATCCTGCTGCGGGATGTCGGGGGTAGACACTTCGGCCGTGTCGTGCGCACTGTTAGGGACATCCTCCCAGACGTCCCGGCTGGGGAAGTGGTGTGGCTGGCGACGGTGGTTGTTGCTGTTGCTGCCGGGCTGGCTGGCCGAGCTCGTCCGGTCCCCAGCCCCGGCAGGGCCCGTCCTGACGCCGGCTTCGCCAGGTTCGCCGGCCTCGTCAAACAGCGGCTCGTCATACCTGAGTTGATGCTGCGGCGGGTCCGCCTCAGCCGGCTTGGCGGCGGCAGGCCGGCTGGCCGAGCGGATGCGCACAGCCCCCTCCATCTCGTAGCTGGCACCGGCGCTCCGCTCTGGTGCCGGCTGGACCGCAGGCTGCATGTCGTGCCGGGGGGCACTCTTGCTGACCTCGTCCGGGGCAAGGATCGGGGCGGCGTCGCGGCTTCTGGCCCTGTCGCTATCACTGTCGCTAAATGAGGTGCTGCTCCGCCTGGGCTCGTCGATGTGGATCGTGTCGTCGTCGTCGTTGCGGCTGTTGTTGTTGCTGGTGCGGTCTCTGATTGAGGGGTGCGTGCTCCCGGCGGCAGAGGGGGCGTCAGCGGGGGGGCCGTCATGGTTGGTCGGATGCGGGGTCGCCATGCGAGACGTGTACTCCTCGGAAGCCTGGAAGCCGACTTCCTCGCTGGGTACACCCTCGAGGCCGGGCCGGGTCGCTGGCGCCATTGTCAGCTTTCGGTTTCAAGCACAGAAGAGAAGAAAAATGGGAGGTTGAGGATGGAAAGAGGATAAAAAGCCAGAGCCGCTCGGCCCGCCCCCCTCCCCAAGAAAAGCCCCAACAAAAACCAGCGGCCATTACGTCCGTTTATCCGCACCGTGCCATGCTGGCGCTAGCAGAAAGGAAACTGACAAGACGCAAGAAACGACCGGATTTTTTTTACTGACCCAGCCCCACCCCCTTGCTCGCCGTGTCTCTGATGATCTGGTTCAGGGCCTCGCTGCTCATCGCGTAGTTCTGCTGCCGGTCGTGGAGCTGGACCTGGTGCTCGCGCCGGAACTGCTCCGGGTGTTTGCGGTAGTAGGCCCGGTCCAGCTCGTCGCGCGAGACGACGCCGTGGCCGTGCATGCCGTAGCTGCCGGGGGGCAGGTGCTCGTGCTGCTGCTGCCCGTTCTGGCTCGGGTTCTGGCCCTGATGCTGCTGGTGCTGCTGCTGGTGCAGGCGGTCCCCCTGGGACCCCGGCGCCGGCGAGGGCGCCTGCACGTCGCCGGCGCTGGGACACATGGGCACTTGCAGCCCGATCTCGGGAATGCCGTGCTCCTCGTCCAGGGGGCCGAGCCGGCTGTCGCGGGAGGAGCCGTAACTGGCGCTGGAGCGGGCCCGGCCCGGGCCGGGCTCGCCGATGCCGAAGGAGGCGGCCCGGTCCGAGTCGGTCCGCGTCACGGCCATCACGCGCTGCTTGGCACTGGCCGCCGGCAGAGATGGCTGCGGCGCGTGCAGCTTGAGGTCCGAGCCAACGGTCCGGGTCTGCTCCGGAGACGTGGACGACGACGACGACGACGGGCTACGCCGTCCCGTCTTGTCCCTATCCTCGCCCGCGTCCGCCTCGAGCTCCTCCGCGACGGCCGCGTACTCGCGGCCCTCTTCGCCGACTGATGGCATGCTGGCGACGCCGCCAGATCCTTCCCTCTCGAGGCCGGCGTGGCCGGCCGAGTGCCCGCCCGAGTGCCCGCCCGAGTGGGCTAGAAAGAGGTCATTGAACGGGGAGGGGGCGAACCGGTCCGGATTGGGCGATATGGCGCGAGCGGATCTGGCGGCGGGCCGCGGCGGGACGGCTGGGACAGAGGCCGGGCTCTCGTGGCTCCTTGCCGGACGGGCCGGGATCGAGGGCGGGCGCCGGGTCGCGGCGGTGGACATGGCGTCGGCGGCGTCTTTTGGGTTCTCCTTGCTGCTTGGTGAGTATCGTACGGAAGAGTTGGGAAAAGACATGTTCAGAGGGGAAGGGTGGGAGGGACGGGAGAGGATAGATTATATGGGATGGGGGAGAGGGGATAGTATACAAGAGAGGAGCGTATAGAGCTAGACAGCGGGAGGGGGCGAGGCAGTATACGAGAGGTGTGTATAGATCAAGACAGCGGGAGAGGAGAACGTGGGGGGAATGAGGAGTAGATTGGATTTTCAAAGCTATGATTATGGTTTTGGTGCTGCCAATCCTTGGGAAGGGAGTGGGGGGGTGAAGGCGCGCGCGCATCAGTTCATGCCCTCCTCTTTGTTTCTCCCTCGACCCTTCTCGCCCTCGATCATAAGAAAAGAACAACTAGGCCGCGCACAGCCGTGTATCAACATCTCAGCATCAAGAGGGGTCAGGAGAAGGAAGGGAGGGTGGAGTGTAGGGTGCCTCAGTATCGTGCGATAACATCTGAGGCCCACAGGGTGGGGTCCAGGGGTCTCCAGCGGGCAGGAGGCACATGGGAGATAAGAAGGGGGGGGCTGCGGCAGGAACGCTCGCTCGTTCCCTCCCGGGAAGAAAAATCGGGTTGGAGACCAAGGAAACAGGTAGAGATTGAGTATCCTGTCGTGGTGATTGGGCAGCAGGAGGCCGGCCGGCCCGGCTCTGCCCAATCCAGGCGCGGGGAGAGGAGGGAGGGGGTCACTCACGAGCAGAGTAGGAGGAGATAAGTCGCTGGCGCCGCAGATAACCAGCTAGTTCCGATACAGTAGAAAAGCCAAAAGCAGTAGAGAATGGGTAATGGGGAATGGGGATGTGGGCGGGGAGGGCTGGCAAAAACAAGGGGAAAAACAGGCGGGCACCGGCGCCCCCCTTATATACCGGCGCCGTCCATGCCGTCCCAAGGTTTCGTCGTTGCGCAATTCAACCACTGTTGGAGCAGGCCAGGCAGGACCCCCCTGGGTGGAGCGCGCCGGGAGGGATGGAGGGGGGGCGTTCCAGTCTGCATCCACCGCAGCTGATGACCACAGTGTGAGCGGTGCCAGGTACCGGGGGATGCCAAGTTGCAGGTTGGCCAGGCCGCCTCGGTAGGTGACCTCGGCCGTCAGAGGCTTCTTGGCTGCATGGGACTCGGCAAGCCGAAACGCCCTGACTCTACTTCCCGCATCGACATTCCGCCTTCTCACCTTGACCTCCCCATGACGCACCATCCGCGGCAGGCTGCCAAGTTGGTTACTGTACGGCTCGTGGCCTCCGCGCGCGCTGCTAACTAATATCATCGTCGTCATCATCATCATCATTCATCATCATCCTTCATCATCATGCCACGGAGGGGCCAGATCGGCAGGCCGGCTCCCTCCCCACCCCTGCCCGGCCGGACGCGTCAGGCGGTGTGCACGGCCATGGCGTGCCCCCCCACCAATGCATGCACTATTTCCCTTTTCCTCTCAAGGTTTCAACCTCTGCTCCGCTTCTCCGCACTGTCGGAGGTCCCACACGGGGCTCCCCCTCCCTCGTGGGGAGATGATTCGCCGGCTACCTGGGGCCGGGCCAAGCCGGCGGCGGCGAGCAGGTAAAACCAGCTGCTAACCAGGTCACGCCGCGACGAGAGCCGTCGGCCGCAGCTAGCCTCGGTCCTCGGCTGATGACGCCACCGGACGGGAAGGAAGGAAATCTCTGCGCGCGACTTTTTTTTTTTTTTTTCTCGCAGTGCCGTCATGGCAATTTTCCGGTCAGTGCACTGCCAGATCCCGGCTGGGAATGGGGGGGAGAGTAATATCGTGCGTTGGAACGGCGCAGGAGCGTGACTCGTTCCCTTGCGGGGGATTCATTATTTTTCTTCCCAAGACCTTTTCTTTTTTTCTACAGTGCATGTCCGTCCCCACGTCGGGCATGCCGCCGCCACGTACAGCAAGCGGTGGCAGCAGCAGCAGGACGTGTCTGCAGTGTCTCCCCGCAAGCAGATTCGCGACAGGGATTCAGCTCCCCGCGTGCCCGCATACCAGGGTCAGGCGCTCGATCCGGCTTGGCGGGGTGTTGGGCCCGATGTGGCAAGCGTCGGCGGCTGCGTGCTGCGTATTCGTAGTGAAGTGTTGGTAGCAGCAGCAGCTGGGTGGTGGTGGCTCACGATGCCGGAGCGTGACCGCGGCCGCCTCATCTGACCCGCAAGAAAAGCAATGCGGGCATGGAACCACCAGGCCGACCGTGTCCTATTTACTTCCGTTGCTGAAATCGGACGGGGCCACGCCACGAAGGGGGGACATGGTGGGCCGGAGGTGCTCCTCCGGCTGGTTTGCTGGCCGCGCCTGTCTGTCCCCCCTGCCGCCGGCCGGAATGGAATTTGCTGTGTGGCAATCGGGGCGGCGGTGGCGGTGGCAGTGCTCGCGGGCATCAGTACAGCCGCCTTCATTCGGCCCCGTTGCCTCGCAAATACAGTGCTCGAGCTTTGATGTTGACGGTGCCCGGCGGCGGCGGCGGCGGTCACGACAACTGCCGAAACGCAGCTCGGGGATGCGGTCGCCGCGGCCTACTTCCATCATCACGATGGCTGCGATGGCTATGACTACTGCCACGACTGCCACGACTGCCACGACTGCCACGACTGCCACGACTGCCACGACTGCCACGACTGCCATGAGTGAGCCGACGAGAGCCTCAGTCGCCAGCTGAGGGTTCGACATCCTTCAATCGGCCGATTCATTCATGAACCTTTCTGCTCACCCGGCGACTGCTCTCTCTCCGCATATACAGATATATACGGGCCCGAGCCATCCGACTGCTCCGACGCCGCAGACGTCCGGCTGTTCTGCCCTGCCGGGTCCAGTCGGCCGGCTGGCACCCACCCCAAGCATATCCTGCCGCATCTGGCCGCCGGCCGCTTGATCGCCATCCACTCTGCCGCCATCCAGATCGGGATCAGGTCGAGGTGCTGATTTGCCACCAGAGACAACCGACGCAGGGCTGGGCTGGTGGTGGAGGTATAGGATGTATAATCATAATCAAACAGACAGCTCGGCACCGAACGAGTGGAGTCCGGTCCGGTACTCCCGACAAGAAAACCAGACGCGATAGTAAAAACCGTTCCGGCAGACGCCCTACCACAGAAAATGCCCAACCCCCCCCTCTCCGGGTAAAAGAGCACCAACAGGTAAGAAACCTCGACTCGCCCCCCGCCCCCCTCCACTATCCTAATATCAAGGCGTAGTCTATCACCCCCACCGGTCGGCCGCCACCCCGCCCTCTCCTCGACCATGGTGATTTTTCTGTCCTCGTAGTGCTCAGCAGTCATAGCAAGCCAGAATGTGTGGCGCCCTCGCGCCCTCGCGCCCTCAGGCCCTTGCCCACTCCCACTCCCAAGCCTAGACAATCATCTGGGCCATCCCCTGCGCGCCCAGCGTCTGGCTTCCGGCGAACACCTGCCCCTTGACGGCGGCGATCAGGAAGCAGACGCCCGCTATCAGCAAGAACACTCCCACCGCGATCAGCGACGTGGTCGCCCACTTGGAGCTGAGGAACTGCAGCAGGGCGGCGATGATGTAGGCGGCGGCGCGAGGATAATTGTGGGAGATGGCCCTGATAAAGGTTTCGAACCAGTCGGCGGTGCGGAAGCACTTGAACAGCCACTGCACCTCGAGGAAGAGGATAATTACGCCGGTGATGCTGGTGGGTGCGTTAGCCAAGTGCCCATGTCGGTGTTGACGGGCCGGGCGCGGCCGCGGGCGCGGGGGCGGAGCCGTACATGGCTATGATGGCCCATACGAGGACCCTGAGGTCAAAGAGGTTGGATATGCCGCATGCGAAGCAGAGTATCATGGCGAGGATGCCGATCCTGGGCGGTCGGTCCGGTCAGGTTAGGTCAGCCGAAGGGGGGGGGAGAGCCGGGCGGGGCGGCGGATCGGGCGAGCGCGGATCAGCTCACCATTGTCCGTAGATGCCTGTTGAGGATACTGTTAGGCAAGGAAGCTAGGGGGAGGCGGGAGGGGGCACCAACTGAAGTTTCTGGACTGGACGTCCCCCATGAGCCGGTCCTTGAGTGCCATCTCGGCGGCCGATGAATGCGCTGCTTGCTGCGGTGCTGGGGCACTTGGTCTCGCCGAGCTGTCGCGTGTGCGCGACGGATGCGATTCGGTCTTTCAGAGGACGGCTTCTCGGCCGGCAAGTTGGCCGATTATCGCGCACGAGGCGGAGGGAGGGAAGGCGAGCCCGGTCAGGTTACTACCTGAGCGAGGGCGAGTGTGTAGAATGGAGAGAACTCGACCAGTCGGCGGGTGGGCTGTGGTGATGATGATGGTGGTGGTGGTGGTGGTGGTGGTGGTGGTATGTTCTTTTTTTCGCTGCTTGCCTACCGTCGTCGCAGTCGCAGTCGCAGTCGTCAGCCAGCGAGGGCTGAGCGGGAGAGCAGTGATTGGTCGGATCACGGGGCACAGGGGGGAGGGAGGTGCGGTGGTTTCGGTTTGGGCCAGGCCAGCCCGTTGGTTGGTGGTCTGTTTGAGAATGAGGAAAGAGCTCCAGGGGAGAGGGCCGGGCGGGGAAGAATGTCATGTTGTTTATTTATTATCAACACAGCTAGCATTGCCGAGCCTGGATCCGTCGAGACCAAAGTGCCGCGCAGGCGGGCGCGCAGCGAGCCCCCTCTTTCCTCCCGTCGAGCGGCCAAGTCCAGGCCGCGCATTCATCGAGGTAGCAGAGCGCAGTCGGTACCAGGGTCCCTCAACTGTAGCCGCTATGCTGGTTTCCCTGCCACCTTGTATTCATCAGGTATGTTTTTTCCTCTTCCTGCTTCGCAAATGCGCCCGGCCGCAACCGGTGGCCCGAGGCACAACCCGCTGGCCACATACCCACACACCACACACCGCATCGGTGGTTAGCGGTGACCGCAACTCTGGACGGGCGGGTAGCAGCATGCATGGCCGCGCGCCGGCGCGCCAGACGGGGGGTGCTCGCCTCGACTCCGGCAGGTTTGGTGGAGGAGATGCTGCCGATCGACAGGGGGGACGAGAAGGGGTACAAGAATAATAGACTTGGGCCAAGACACGACGAGGTTCTCCAAATGTTGGAAGCACATTTAGAGTTGGGCTGGCGGTGGTATTTATTTGCCCATGCGGTATCATCTCGCGCTGTTTGCGCCCTCGACGCCGACTCGAGCCTTATGGTCGGAGTTGCCGAGGCAAGATCGTGGTCCAGTCCCGGGTGACAGAGAGGCCGGTCTCGGCTACATTAGGAAAAAGCCGAGCCACATTGCGTCCTCGGGCCCGAGAATTATGAGCCCGGTCTCGGTTGGGACTATAGACCGTCTCTTTTTCCGCCGGTACCCCATGGTTCACGCTGTCGAGGCAGATGGTGTACTCGTCCAGAGAAGCACGAGCCTGATCCCGGTCGGAACGATTGTATGCTCGTCTAGCGGATCTCGCGACCGGTCTCGGCTACTCGGAATCAGTACCGTCTCTCGGCCGGTGGGTCTGTCGGTTCAAGTCGCGGGGCCACATTGCGCACCGATCGGTCCCCAAGAACCACGAGGCCCATCTCGGCTATTCGGGTCTCTTGTCAGCCGGTAGGGAAAAACATCTGCCATCTTCCCACTAAACACTATTGGCCGGACCAGTGGCGGACCGGAGCCGGCGAGCTGCCGCTGCAGCTGCCGCACCGCCACCAAGCCAACGTTCAGCCTTCGCCCCTGCTCCTCGCTTCATACCACATCCCATCATGCTCACGAGCTGGCCGAGTAGGCGTGGCACTCGTCCAGCTCTGCGGAGCCGGGGGTGGGGTGGGGCTCGTTCCTCATTCCCGAGCCGGGTGGGATACTCCCCGGGTAGGGTGCGAGGGGAGGCTGGTTCCTGACTCTCCAGCCGGGCGGGAGTCCCCCCCGAGCAGCACGATGTGTGCATAGTAGGACTCATTCCTGATTCCCGAGCCCGGTGCGAGACCGATTCTTGGACCCCCTCCCAGGCTGGGTGGCCCCTTCATAGCGCCCGAATGGCAATCGGTCTTGTCTGAGCAACGGCTCTCTGAATAACCGGCAGTAAATAGCAATCACATGAAGCCGCCTGTCTATTGGTATCGCCCGGACCCCTCCTTGCCCGCACACAAGTTCTCCCTCCGCTCGCACAGCGTTTCAGGCCGGCATCCAAAGATACTGCCACTGGACCACGGCCCTGAGCGCCGCGCCGAACCTTGCCGAACCTCCACGCACGATGAATGGTTGGGGCAGGGGCACCCACTGAGCATATCACCCCTCCAGCGCGCCGTCAAAATGCA
Source organism: Bertia moriformis (assembly GCA_025802115.2). NCBI lineage: Eukaryota > Fungi > Ascomycota > Sordariomycetes > Coronophorales > Bertiaceae > Bertia > Bertia moriformis. The sequence goes on from JAOYNC020105634.1 coordinate 28,036, forward strand.
TGCCTGTGATACCAACGGGTCACCATTCCCGCGACCAGGCTGTCCGCCCGAGACACTGCCGAGTCATGGCTTTGGCGCCGGGGATTGGCTGATCGGGGTATCCGCCCCACACAACCGGGCGGGCGCTGCCCGCCCGCCCCAGTCATCGCCCAGGGGTGCACGAGTGAGGGCAGATTGCGGACCATACACTCGGCTCTGCGGCCTCTTCCGACGAAGGATCAGCCAAGGTGCAGGAATGAATGCCCTCCTACCGCACGCACGCACCCGAGACGCGGCTCTCCAGCTCTGGATAGCGCGCCTCACCCGTTTGCCGCCACGTATCGGTCGCTCTCGCTCTCGTCGGCTTCGTCGTCGTCGCTGTCGCGGCTACCGTCGTCATCGTCATCGTCATCATCCTCACTCATGCTCCGCGGCGTCTGGTGGCCACTGGCTATGGGACTGCTGTGCGTGTCCGAGAGGGGCGGCGGCGGCGGTGGCGGGCGCGGCGGCAGCGAGGACATGAACATGGTGCCGGCCTCGATCCCGATGCCGATCCCGGCCCCGCCCCCCCCCCCAGCCGCCACCACGCCCAGCTCCGGTTTCTCCGGCAGCTTCTTCAGCAGGCCGGTCGATATGTCCAGCATGGTCATCGCAAACTCGGTCAGGCCCCGGCCGCTGCCCCCGCTCCCCGCCGGCTTGGAGCTGACGCCCAGCGTCCACCGATACTCGGACAGCCGGCGGCTATACCACTCGGCCTCGTCGCGAGTCGGCGACGTGGCCCACAGCAGCGACCCGAACGTGCCGATCAGCGCAAAGTTGGTCTTGGAGGCGAAGTACCAGAACGACCGCAGGTGCCGGGCCGAGAGCCGGTTGACAAAGTCCATGGCCGAGATGAGCCGGGCCTTGGCGGCGCTGCGGCAGATGTGGTGCAGGCCCGGGTCCACGCCGGCGGCCGCACCGGGCTCGACCAGGGACCGGATGATGCGTCGGTGCAGCGTCATCTCAGCCGCGAAGTAGGCCAGATTCAGATAGCCGACACTGGAGAGCCGGGCCGGGGCCGAGGTCGAGGCGCAGGACAGCGGCGACTGCGCGCCGCTGCCTCCGCTGTACGGGTCGACCAGGACGGTCGCCGGCAGGCTGGCGTGGAACTCCTTGAGCCGCAGCTGGATCGGCTTGGCGAGCGACAGGACCAGGTGGGGTCCCCGCGGGCCGGCCTCGGTCACGGCCCGCATCGCGGCGAGGGTGTAGAACGTGTCGAGGATCTCGGCGAGGATGCAGGTCAGCTGGACCATGAACTGGAAAATGGCGCGGCCCCGGCGCGCGTCGTGGTCGGCAGGGTGGTAGTAGTGCCTCGCTGGGTCGTCGCAGTCGGGGTCGGGGTCGGGGTCGGCGCCGCTGCCGGCGCCGCCTCCGCCGCCTCCGTGGTCGTCATCCCGGTCGGCAGGGGCCGGGTCCACGTCGTCATCCGGAAAGTCGGCCTCGGCCAGGGGCCGCACCGCCCAGTCGGCCGGGAAGAGGTGCGACGTCCGGCCGTGCACGAGGGCGCCCCATTTGTCCTGCATGTACAGGGCCCAGCCGAGCCGGCGGCGCAGCCCCTTCTCCCACGGCGGAATCTTCCATCCGGAGCAGTCGAGGTGCAGGCCGAGCTCCTGGCCGACGGCCACCAGCTGCGCGGTCGGGGCCCACTGGTCGCCCTCGGGCCGCTGCGACAGCAGCAGGCCCGCCTGCACGGTCGACAGCTTGGGCCGGTACATGGCGTCGGCCAGGGTGGTGCGCACGAGCCGCTCGAGCGCCCGGACGTCGGGCCGGCGCAGCCGGGCCAGGTCGTCGCAGTGGTCCCACCAGTTGATCGCCAGGATGTAGACGGCCGCGAGCAGGGGCGGCGAGAACTCGCGCGCCGACCGGCCGTACTTCTCCAAGAAGACGGCCTTTTCCAGGATCGGAAAGGCCGGGTGGATGACGTCGAAGTAGAGGTCGATCAGGCGGCGGCCGTGCGGCGCCACCAGCCGCTCGATCTCGTCAACATCGTGGGAGATGTGGTCATGGCCGGGCGTGCCGCGGTCCGGCAGCAGCAGAAAGGTGGCGTCGGGCCCGACCCGGCGCACGGTGCCGCGGCCCAGCAGGCTCTCATCGTGCGGGTCAAACGGCGATAGGTTTATGAGCGAGGGCTCAAAGTCGGTGGTGGGACCGATGTACTGGCTGTACCGGTCATGCTGGAGGCCCAGCGTCCGCGAGAGCAGAGTGGGGCCTCCGCCTCCACCTCGTCCGCTCCCTCTTCCGCCTCCTCCTCTTCCGTCTCTACCTCCTCGACCGCCTCCGCCTCCTCGGCCGCTGCTTGCCATCATCATCACGTCTTCGTCCAGGAACGAGACGCTGCCGACGGTGCTGGGCAGACTTGAGTTTTGCTGCTGCAGTCTCCGGCCGTCAAACGATCCTCCCGGGGGACTGACTCGGGCGATGAAACTTGGATTAGCCGGGAACGAAAAAGAAACGAGAGAAAAAAAGGAGGAAAAATAAGAAAAAAAGGAGAAAAAAAAAAGAAAAAAAAGAAAAAAAGGGAGGGAGATAGGAGAAGAAAAGGCGACGAAAAACATGGCCGGACCCACCTCCTTCGGCCGTTGGATTCCTCCGACGAGTCGTCGTCGAGCTTCCGCTTCCTCGGCTGCGGGCTCCGGACCAGCGAGCAATCGGACCCGCTGGCCTGGCACGCTACGCAGGAGCTGTCCTCGTCGTCGTCGTTGAGCACACACTTGGCCAGCGCCTTTCGACAGGCCTCGCAGGGGTCGACCACGCCGTCGACCGATTCGGGGTGCTGGGTGCCGCCGCCGCCGCCGCCGTAGCTTCCCGCCCGACCGGTGGTGGTGCCGGCCTCACCAGAAGCCGCAGGCCTGCGCTTGGGCGCGATGGGAACGGGCGCGGTCCTCGCGACCGCAGCGGGGTTGGAAAACATTGTGGAGGGGGCCGGCCGGGGGAGACGCGGGGAGGCTTCCGTCTCTCAACGGTGTGATGGACAAGAGGGACCGGCTTCCTCGCGGGAATACCGTCTCGCTCCGAGCCCAACTATAGAACGAATCGGCCACTCTAGGCAGCACTCCCCGCTTGATTATGATAGGGATTCCGGCCCGCAGCCAGGCTACCAACGTGAATATCCCCGCGCCCAGCTCCCTGCTGATAAGGAAGGAAGGAATGAAGGGGCGAGGGAGGGGAGGGGTGGGCTGCTGTCGCGTGAGCGTAGATAAGGATACGGCGGCGGCCGAATGAGAGCCGAGCCGTGGGGCCTGCGCCAGGACGAGGGGGGGGAGGGGTCGGAAGCGCGGCAGCGCGGTAGCGCAAATGGGAGAGCAGAACGGGCGAGCGAGAGCGGCTCAGGTTATGACGGAGAGAAGAACGAGATAGGCCAAGCTGATCAGGGTCATTGGGAAGGCGGCCGGCCAACAATTGGATGATTCGATGGGAATCAAGGGAATCAAGGGAATCAAGAGGAAGAGAGAAAGGGGGCGGGCCCGCTGCAGCGGCTGGATGGATCAAGGGGGATGAAATAGCAGTCACTGGCCGCAACGGCATCGGCGAACCCGGTCGAACCTCGGTCGTGGCGATCTGAGAAATCAGAAATCATCAGGTAACGGATTCGGCGATTCGGTGAAAACGGTAGAAAAAAACCGATCTCACATGGGTGATGGGATTGATAATGGCGCGACGTTGGTTTACCGGCGACAGGGGTGGTCCGTCGCGGGTCGCCGGTGGCGCCTGGTCGTACTGTATCTCCTATCTTGTTGGCGCGGCTGGCCGGTGTCGCTATGTCGTGCAGGAGGGGCGCAGAAAAAAAACCGAACATGATAGAAGTGAGGGAAAATAAAAGAGCAGAGGGGTGGAGGGGGGGGTGAAGGAGGGGGGGAGGACGGGAGGGGTGGGGGGCTTATCTCGGCTGGGGAAAGCGTCAGGAGATTGAAATACATAATATGCAATTGACGCAGGGCCCAGCCGGCCGGCCGGCAGGCCGGCAGGCCAGACAGCAAGGAGCAGGACCAGCAGTGCAAAGGCAGGCCAGAGACAGACACTCAGGCGGGGGCGGTCGGTTGCGCAGCCGGCCGGCTGATTTGGCGCTGGCGCTGGCGCCGGCGCCGGCTCTGGCCTCGAGGCACATTACTTAATAGCGGCCGGGCTGGCGGAGTACCTCTAACGTAATGGTTCGACCACCACGGGCCGAGTCATGAATTGGCGCGCGCCCGCACGGGCCTGTTGCCGCCGTCCCTCTGTCCGTCCGCCAGCGGATCGACAGGGAGCGAGATAACGAGAGGAGATAGACGCCGGTGTCGCGTGCCGGTGGGGGGTGGGGTTCGAGCCTGTTATCTTGGTAGAAGGAAACGATGAGGAAAAAAAACCGGAAAAAAAAGAAAGAGAGCAGAGCCGTCCTGCATGCAGCCAGCGAGATCGCCGATGCCGCCGCCGGCCAGCCCAGCTCGCCGTTGGTATCCCAACTAGGCAACCGCGCTTGCCGCTCTGGCTAGCCTTACATGACGACGGGCGTTATCATGTCAATTCGCGCGCCCGTGCTGCCCCTCTGGGAGAATACTCTCGGCCGAGAGGATTCTCCCAGTGTCAGCGTTGCCGATCGAGCGCCGGCGGGCGGCGGGGACGCGAAGGAGGGGTAATTACATCACTGGCCAAGCGGGGGAGCCTAGGGGGGCGCGGGCTGACTGGCGCCATCGTGAGTTTTCACGGGGCCCAACCCGCCAATCCGGTTTGGGGGGGACGGGTAGGGGAGGGGAGCTGGAGAGGGTGGGGTGTCACGATGCGCGCACTCGCTCGATCGGACTCGATTGCGGCGCGCCACCGCAGGGGGGAGGAACCCTGCGTGTCTCTTTTCTGTCTCTGTCCGCGGCAGTAGAAGAAGCAGGACCATTGCGGCGCCAAGTGCTGCCGCTGACATTGGCTCGCATCTCTCTCCAATTGACGCCAGGTTGATTAGATTCGCCATCCAGCCGCCGCCCAGCGTCTTTCTCGACCCGAGCCGGCGGGCAAGCAAGCAGGCGGGCAGGCGGGCAGGCGGGCAGGCGGGCAGGCGGGTATCCCGACGGAAGCAGGCGGCTGCGTGCGCGCGCGCACCGTGGGAGGGGAGAAATCGCCGGCATGATCCGCCGGACTACTTGACTTGTCGTGCCGCTGTGCCCCGTCCCGTGGTACGTCGCGTCGAGGTCCGTCCGTCGGTGGACAGCAGCAGCCGCGGCGGCGGCGGCAGGTGCGGGCAGGGGGTGCGGGGGTGCGGGGGTGCGGTCGGCCGCGGCCGGTGCCGAGATCCGGCCGCCGCGAGAGACGGTGTGGAGGCGCGCGCGGAGGATAGGTACATACGTACGGACGATACTTCGCGTCGCGCCCCCCTTTGGGAAACGGTCCCGAGTCGTGGACGGCCACAGCAGCGACTGAGGACCGAGCGGTCGGAATCGGGCGCGCCTATTGTGTTATTACCATTACTATCATTACATCTCTCCTGGCGCGGCCGAGTACCGCCAGCCACCACTGCTGGACGAAAGCACGGTTCCAACCACAGAGCAGCAACACCACCGCACCGGCGGGCCCCGCCCTCGCCCGTCCACGTCCACATGCATTCCTCACCCCCACTCTTTCCCCCACCACCACGCAACCAACCGCAGCAGGCACCATGTCACAGCAAGCCCCATCGCTACCACTCCGATTTAGGGACCGATCGCGGCCACTCGCTGCAGCCGCGCCTCCCCCAGGCTGGGTAGCTCGTCCAGGCTGGCCGGGTCGGTGACGACAACGGTCTCGAGCACGGCCACGAGACTCTCGATCGACTCGACCGGGACGGACCTGCCGTCGGCCTGCTCATCCTCATCATGTCAGCGGGATGGCCGCGCCCCTTCACCTCCCAGCGCCATCATGTATGGCCCGCCACCCACCGTGCGTATCTCGACCCGCAGGTTCGAGGCCACAAAGGCCTCGACCGCGTCGGCGCCCCTCGGGCGGACCCGCCCGCTCCGGTCGGCCAGCGGACCGGCCGCCTCCACCGCGGCGTCGAGCGGCATGCGGATCTGGGCCGTCCCCGACCGTGGCGCCTCCAGCAGGGCGGCGATGCCGGCCTTGCGCCCCCCCACCCACACGTGGATCGTGCACGGACGCTCGACATCTTCCCGCCGCAGCGACACCCGGGCCGCGTACGAGGTTCGGCGGACAGATGAGGAGGTCGGGGGGCATCGGCCGGATCATGGGAGTCCGGCTGCCCGTGGTCGCCGGCGCGACGTTCACCGTGCTGAATCCGA
>JAOYNC020105725.1:0-34253 GCA_025802115.2 Bertia moriformis
CTCAGTTTCGTAGCGCGCAGGCGATAGTGCGCCTGTGTAGCGGGGGCAATTCTTTTTTTGACGCCCATATTGCCGTGTAGGATGAGGAGTGGGAAGCGAAGACATTTAAAGTAGTGAAAGGGGTCACGTGACCCGATCATAAGATTGTTGCATGATGTATCCTGTACAATATAAAGGAAAGAGAGCAGTGAATGCAGTGTGGATCATGAAAGGGAATAGCTCAAACCCTGGCTCTCTTTCCATCTTCTTTTTTCTCCCTCCTTCATCCTCTCAACATCGACTGGCGCAGTCTATAGTCACCTAGGCCACTTGATCTCTTCCGACGACATCGGGTTATCTTCTTTCAATAGAACTTAGCCTAATATACCTTTCTGAAAGGTCACTGGATTCTGTTCAAAAGCCTTCACAGTGGCAGTACTGACATACTGATATACGGACGAGGTTTCCGAGAAACATTAACTTCGGAAACTGGCCTTTTCCGTTTTCCGCCATGGCTCCGGAACCTCATCCTAATTTTTATTCTATAGTATTCTATACCAACACTTAAAATGGATGCTTCGGAGCAGGAGACAGCAACAGCCAGCGCTCTTTTGCAGTCCGGATTTCCATTCTGCTCATTCCCTCAGTACCAACTGGAAGACCTCCCGACTGAGGGGGTATTGGAATGGATGGAAGAGAAATTGTATGCAGGCCAACCATTTGTCGTATGCGGGTTCGACAGACTCGATACTTGGGATGCTGCACTACTCACCAGAGAGAGCCTTTTCAATCTTCTATCCTTGGACTGTATGCATATTGATCTCGTGATAGGCAAACCCGAGCTTACTTTGTCATCTAGCAATCCTTGTTAGAAATTGCCAAACCGGACGTGATATCCGCGTTTCGGCGCAGGAATTGCTGCGTTCCGAAAGATCTGGCCGCAAGGAGAAGCGTAAAATTCGAGAATCGTTAGTATTGCTTTTCTACGTCAGTGCTGTGAGGCTCTCTTATGTCAAGTCGTCTAGGTTGTATGCGAAGGATCTACAATGCCCCCCGCGTTGGGCTGAATCGTTAGATGCCCTCCTGCTGAAACCATTTCGATATCTTGGATCCCTGGACCTTTTTCGGGTTTTGCCCAAACCAATAGCCCCAGAGGTTTTTATGGCATATGTGGGCACGCGAAATTCATTGTGTGTCTTGGCCTACGTACCTTTTTATCTGCGAGGGTAGCTAACTCTTGACACAGTTCCGGATTCCATAGATGTTTTAGCGGCACCGTTGCTTTGAACTTCTTACTTGAGGTTGACGGTATGTAGCCCCCGTTCACTATCTTGCCCTGCCCTGGTTTTGATACCGAATGGTCATGAACTCGGAATAGGCACAGGTCCTGGAACAGTATGCTACGGCACAGATCGATCGAGTCAAGAAAAATACAACCTATTTACAGAAAAACTTGGACGATCTCCCCATACCGATTGGGTGAATATTTTGCCAACGCAGATGAAATCTGCAGATTTTCCAATCTACGTCTATGACCAAAGACCGGGTGACCTGGTCATATTCCCCTCGGCTACTGCACACCAGGTGCGCAACCTGGCCCTAAGTGTTACGAAGGTTGTCTGGAATATCCTTCATCTTTCCTCATTGATGGCATTTCGGCAGGAGGTCCAGCCTGCGTATCAGCATCAATGCCATGCAGATACTGGCCGGGTACCATTAGTACCACTTAACAGCTTACACCGTGCCTTTGGATCCAATGAGCACTATCGCACAAAGGAACTTACTGCCTTGGCAGATATATTCCAAAAGCTCGTAGACGACCAGATCATTGAGCGCGAAATAAATACTCCGATGCGGTCAGTCAATCCACAGGGTGGTGTGATTGAATGCAATTTCTGTGGCTCGACGATCTGGAATTACCATCTACATTGCGACGAGTGTGGCGACTTTGATCTCTGCATGACCTGTTTTATATCTGGTCGCAGCTGCAAACATACGTCCGCATACTCGTGGGCACAGATCATGCCAATCTCAGAATGTGAAGACCTTGTGAAGCACGTTCGGAACATTCTTGGGCTCGCTTCTAGACATTCTTTGCCTGCAAGGTAATCCATTCGTTTGCCTTCACACCTATTGATCTGCTGATTCTTTCCAGTTCCAAATCACTCGGGACCTTAGCTGCTCAAACGGTGCTCACCCGTCAAGATTCTACTGTGAGCGTTCTTTCATCGCCAGTATGGAGAATAAGACACTGACAGCTCCGTAGGAACGGCTATGTCATCTATGCAGAGATAGTCATCCGCAATGGAAAGGCATTTCCTGTGAACGATGCTCATCATTCTTTTGCTATCGCGGCCTTTTCCGACATTTTGATATCGAAACCATCACTTTGCTGCGACATGGAGGGCCATGGACCTGTCCAAAATGCTCTAGAATTTGCAATTGCCGCTGCTGCCATTTCCCACAGCCATACCAGCGCAAACACCGACCAGCCGGTCCCCGTGTCAAAGCAGTCGATTCACGTGGCTCCGTCTATGGATTCATGGACAACGTATTCGACCACAAGAGAGGGAAAAGGCCGACCGCCGCTATCGAAAATACTTTGACATTATCACAAGATAGTCCACAAGGGCAGAAACGCCCGCGCACTGAGAGCAGCGACCTGTTCGATATTTGGAATCAAGATCGGTTTAGAAGACCCAGGTCAAGGGTTTTGACCAATAGAACGAGTACTTCACCACTTGAACTTCCTCCTATCTCCGAGCTACCCGGCATGGATTCTACCAATTTTCGGATCGAGGCGCCTGTCCGTATCAGCGATTTACTCGTCCAGCAGAGGAGCTTGCCCACAAACGAAGGTGCTGACCGTCGAGCATTCACTTCTCCAAGCTCTTCAGCACATAACGCCTCTCCAAGGTATGAAGCTAGGTCCGGCGGTATCACTGTAACTCCGACAAGGCCCGAAGAGTCTCATACCCATGCCGTAGCGGGCCCCGAAACTAGTGCGGTGCCTGAGCTGGGAGACATATCTTCCCTTAAGAAACGCCTAGAGGCCCTACGCACCTATGCCAAGGACCTTCTAGAACTATCACTGACAGACTCCCACGCTCAAGTTCTCGACCGGATCCAACAGCTGCAGGAGCAAGTTGAAGCGGCCAAGAGGAGGAAAGCGGAGGCTCTATTGAGTAGTTTACGAACGGATTTTCCCGATTTGGCTGACGTGGCCATGGAGGAAGCACGGCGGCGGGGAGTCCTGCAGTAAATGGTGCCAAGAGAGTCCCACTATCTGCTTACGGGCTTTCCGAGATTGACGTGTATGTTTTAAGGTTATGGTCTGTTTCCGAGCAACATTTCTAATCATCCTTCCCCGCTTGCCCCTCTTGGTTATAAATGCTGCATTCCATAGCGTGCTTGTTTTCCAACATATTCCTTTCTATCAATTCATTCAAGAGCGTTATTCTTCCCTTTCCGCGCACTATACCATGACCGAAACACTACACCTCAACGGCCGAACCATCTCCCTCCCAACAGGCCTATTCATCAACGGCCAATTCGTAGACAGCAAACAAGGCGCCAAATTCGACGTCGAAGACCCCGCCACAGGACAACCCCTCGTCTCCATCGTAGAAGGCCGCGAAGATGATGTCGACGAGGCGGTGCGTGTTGCCCGACAAGTCTTCGACGCAGGAGACTGGGCACAGTCCAACCCCACCTACCGTGCATCCCTCCTAAACAAACTCGCCGACCTGTTTGAGGAAAACAAGGACGACCTGATTGCGCTTGAGTGTGCTGATACCGGCAAGACTGTGAAGCTTTGCTCGTCGCTTGATTTCCCGGCCTCAGTCGGTACTTTGCGGTATTATGCTGGTTGGGCGGATAAGGTTGCGGGGGAGACTTCATTTAATATCCCTGGTACTTTTGCATATACCAGAAGGGAACCTATTGGGGTTTGTGGCCAGATTATCCCGTGGAAGTAAGTCTCCTGTCTGCTTGTTCACATAGCCATATTTGGGTTCTAACCTGATTCTAGCTTCCCCTTGATGATGTTTATCTGGAAAATTGCCCCAGCATTGGCCACCGGAAACACAGTTGTCATTAAATCTGCCGAGGCCACCCCGCTGTCAGCGCTTAAGGCCTGCGAACTGATCTCCAAGGCTGGCTTCCCACCGGGCACGCTCAACCTGGTCTCTGGATATGGCAAGACAGTCGGAAGTGCCATTGCCCATCATATGGACGTGGACAAGGTTGCATTCACCGGCTCGACCACTACCGGACGCGCAATCCTGCGTGCCTCGGCCGCGTCGAACCTGAAGAAGGTGACCTTGGAGCTGGGAGGTAAATCTCCGGTAGGTACCCAGCCCCGACTTATTTCAAGAGATAGGAGGGCTAACGCTTCGCAGAACATCATCTTCCCCGACGCCGACGTAGACAAGGCAGTGGACTGGTCCGCATGGGGCATCAACATGAACTACGGTCAGACATGCCACGCAGGCACACGCATTTACATCCACGAAGACATCTACGATACATTCCTGGCCAAATTCACCGCTCGTCTGAAGGAGATCATCGTAGGCCACCCTTTCGACAAAACCACCAAACAAGGCCCGCAGAACAGCAAGATGCAATACGAAAAGATCCTGGGATACATTGATTCCGGTATCGAAGAAGGTGCCACGCTGCATCTTGGCGGAAAGGCTATTGAAAAGGAGACTGGTGGGTACTACATAGAGCCGACTATTTTCACGAATGTCCGGCCGGAAATGAAGGTACTGCTTCCCTTTTCCTAGATCTCTTCTTTTCCATGCTCATACTGGTATAATAGATCATGCGCGAAGAAATATTCGGCCCCGTCGTCGCAATCACCAAATTCTCCTCCGAAGCCGAAGTCATCAAGCACGCCAACGACACTTCATACGGCCTCGCAGCAGCCTGCCACACCAGGGACTACGAGCGAGCCATCAGGGTGACAAATGCGCTCCGAGCGGGCACGACTTGGGTGAACATGTATAACTTTGTGCACTGGAGTATTCCGTTTGGAGGGTTTAAGGAGAGTGGGATTGGGCGGGAGTGTGGAGCGGCTGTGTTGGAGAATTATACGCAGACAAAGGCGGTTTTCTTCAATATGGGGGTGCCGTGTCCGGAGTAATAATACGGAGTACATAGTATTAGATTAACGAGTAACTTTCTTACCCTGTCTTCAAATTCTTAGCCGTAGTGGTTCACTAATCAGATGGGGGTGTGAACCATGATTTAAAACCAAGCCCTCCGGATACCCCACAACGGAGTTATGTATACGGAGTAGTCTTTCTCGGAAAGCCAGAAAAAGACTCAAGCGGGGTCTCGTTGATCATTGCGCACAGACGCAACCTTTCTCGGATTCGAACAATCGCATTTCTCAGCCGGACGATTTTGACAAAGCAGTCCACTGGTCTAGAGGAATGGGAAGGGGTTATTAGGCCCGTGATTTGTTGGGATTGATTCAGTAGCAATTCCACGACTTAATTTCTACCATTGTGACTATCGGTTCAACAACTATCACACCCTTGCCTGCTCAACTGCTATCTGAACTGCTCGTCCAAAGTCAGACTCGGCAATTAGATTGAGACCTGATTCCTGGATCTATGGATCGGACACCTCGACGGGCCCAGCCTCGCAGCAGCTTGGATATTAGACTCAGCCACCATATCACACTTGATAATCCCCCCCAAAGATGTTATCAAAACAACTCTAACTCTCTCATCCCCCAGCATAATCTCAAACGCCTTCACCATCGTCTGTCGTAGTCTCCCCACACACACCCAGAAAATTATTCTAAGGAATCCACGATTGGCACCACCAGACCGCGCGCAGGACTCGTTTATTATAATGCCTTCAAGGGGGGCAGTCTGTAATGTACGTATGCACCGGCTGCCTACATAGATCGATCTCTAACCATGACTGGGCAACAAAAGGTCTTACCGCTAAATACGGACCGTTCGGTATTCGGGTCAACTCTGTATGTCCGCTTCTGGGCGTGACTGGCCTGTGAGTATTCAATTTACTCCGAGCTATACTGTGGCAAGAGCTAACGGTCAAAATATTCAAAGCATTCACAGGCGTCGAGGACACGCCAGCGAACAAGGCCAATTTCACGAGTAACGTGCCTCTGGGCCGGTTATGCGAGGCCGCGGATGTCGCCAACGCGTGTTTGTTCCTGGCTAGCGATGAGTCGCGGTTTATCACGGGGATTAGTTTGGAGGTCGATGGGGAGGGCTATACAGTATACATAGGTCAAATTTAATGCGGGTCTATCTCGGAAAGCTGGAATCCGAGAATCATCGACCAATTAGGGTTATATGGCCGCCGGTTATACGTATGAAGGCTACATCCTCTTGTCCATCTTTTTCATCCTTTCAAATCTATTCTTTAATCCCTTTAATTCCACTTCAATTTTTCACAGCTAGTAATTAGCCCAAGCAACCATGCTTCGCTCATTCACAATTGCCGCCACCCGACGTCTGCATTGTATGCGCGGGCTCCTATGAGAGCCATGGCATCAGTGAGTAGCTCTCAATGATTTAGAATTACCCCAACGGATTAATGATAGACTTCAGTCAGCACTGCGAAGGACCGATTTGTTCCGCGAGCAAGCTTATATTGAGTCTCGTTTCGTAGTCAATAATGAGCGCGTCCTCATTTGTATTCTAGGCTGTCTTCTAGTACAGATATTGGAATTTACTCTTTTCTCGTTGTCTTAAATGGTAGCACAAATTGCCAGACGAGAGAGCACTTATTAATGAGCTCATGTTCTGTAATAGCTGAAACCAGACGATTTCATTGGCTGCATGACTTCAAATTGGCAGCCAGGAGATAGCCGACTGCATGGATCAATATGATGCAAAAAGGATCATGAAGACAGATGCCAATTCAACGTAATATGGAGAATCTATTATCTATTTGAGAAGGCATGTGTCTAATTGGGCCGGTTAATGGCATAATTACAATGTCTTGGGATCATGTGTTTGGGACCTTGGGAAGGTGAATGTATTCGGGATAAAGGAGATCGCTGTATGGGAGGAGGGACGTGTTGTGGAATATTAATCTGCCAGCCCTTGGTAGGGGTGATCTGGATATCCTCTCGTCAAGCGGTTTAGCGGACATGCTGTTCTGAACGGTTCAGGATATGGACAGACGAAAATCCCGATCCATTACACGATTATATACAACTAGAGTCCCTCACAGCTTACTCTTCAATACACTCCCCCCATCAAGCACAATTGTCGCCCCGTTCAGATGACTACCCGCCCGACTCCCCAAATAAACAACTGCCCCCGCAATATCCTCCGGTCTCCCCAACCTCTTATTTGGACTCTCCTCCTCCAAAGCCTTCAACCCGCCCTGCTTCTCAATCAACCCGGAAGCCATCTTCGACGGGAAGAACCCGGGCGCAAGCGCGTTGCAGAGGATATGACGGGGACCAAGCTCAAGAGCCAGGTTCCTGGTTAGATGAAGAACAGCGGCTTTGGACACAGAGTAACTGAAAGTCGCGTTTTCACCGAGAGAGCCGACGCCGATGCCTGCGACGGAGCCGGTGATAATTACCCGCGAGGGGGACTCGCGGGTTGCAGATTGGGAGAGTAGGGGGGCGAATCTTGACAAGGATATCAGTATATGATCAGCAGAGTAAAGAATCCGGGGGAAAGACATACTTTTGCACCGAATAAAACACACTCTTAACATTCAAATCCATAACCTTCGAAAACGCATGCTCGGGGTGCGTCTCGAATTTCTCTCCCCATGTCGCGCCCGCATTCGCAAACAGAATATCCACATGATCTGTAGTCTTGTTCACCTCAGCAACGAGTCTATCCAATTCGTCCATGCGCGAACTATCGGCGGGGACGGAGATGGCTTGCGCGCCGGGGCGCTTGTTCGGGAGCGCGTTGAGCGCGGCGACGGCTTCTTCACAGGCACTGGCTTTTCGCGATGTGATGTAGACTTTGGAGCAGCCAGCTTGGAGAAGACTATCTTATTTTGTTGGTTTGGTTCCAATTGTTGCAGAGAGGAAATTGGAGGCTTACCCCGACGCGGCATGGAGACCTAGACCCCTGGAACCGCCCGTGACGACGGCGACTTTGCCATCGAGGGAAAAGAGCGAGGAGAAGTTGTCGAGATGTGCTTCTGACATTTTCAATAGTGTATTATCTGGCAGTTAGCTGGTAAAGATGGAAGTATGAAAGTCGAATCACGCCCCTGTGCTCGTACCGGGGTACTTAAATGAAATCACACCGAAAGCCGAGGTTCGGCAATACCCCGCATGATTAGTGATCCGTTTTGGGGTAAAATGAGGTTATTCGGACTACAAAGTACAGAGTGAATGATATGAGTGAAGGTGTTCCCTGCTTGTGATATAGGTTTGTAAGCATTCCTGTATAGATGTGGAAGTGGGAGTATACAGGCGTCGGCAAATCGGTGGGATGCGGCATGGATAAGAATAGATCCTAACCCTAATCGACAGCCAGGGTAACATCATTTCAGAGAGATATTCATACAAAATATTCGTTACTAATTGGCAGTCAGATGTCATCCATACAGAGTATCATTGGACAGAATCCTGTAGAGCTCCAGAGTAATGTGCTCAATCGTGCTCGAAAGACCCATCAAGGTCCCTAAAGAAACCCGCTCAAACACGCGCACTAGAGTACCTTGGGGATATATCTTCTGTCTCTTCTTTTCTTGCTGTCTCTCACATCCCTTCCTTACAACAACTATCCTATTCAGCTTAATTCAAAACACCAGTCAAGCACAAACTACAACAATCACCATGTCTCAATTCACCCTCCCCCCCCTTCCCTACGCCTACGATGTATGTATCTCGCTACCCAACTACGGCCCCGATACTAATAACGGGTAAAAAGGCCCTAGAACCAGTTATCTCCAAACAAATCATGGAAATCCACCACCAAAAGCACCACCAAACCTACATCACCAACCTCAACGCCGCCCTGACTGCCCAATCCACCGCCCTCCAGTCCCAAGACGTCCCCCAACTCATTTCTCTGCAGCAAAAGATCAAATTCAACGGCGGCGGCCACATCAACCACTCCCTCTTCTGGAAGAACCTGGTCCCCGCCAGCTCCCCGCAGGCGAAGCTCGAATCTGCCCCTGGTGTCAAGGCGGCGATTGAGAGGAAGTGGGGTAGCTACGAGAGCTTCCAGAAGGTGTTCTCTGCTACGTTGCTGGGTATTCAGGGCAGTGGGTGGGGTTGGTTGGTTGCGAATAAACCGAAGGGGGAGTTGGAGATTGTGACGACGAAAGATCAGGATCCGGTTACCGGGGATACGCCGCTTTTTGGGGTTGATATGTGGGAGCATGCGTATTATTTGCAGGTAAGCCTCTTTCTATTCCGTCGCTTTATTAATCACACGTTGATGCTAATGATTGCTTGTAGTACCTGAACAACAAGGCCTCCTACGTCGACGGTGTCTGGAAGATCATCAACTGGTCTACTGCCGAGGATCGGTACCAGAATGGCATCGAGGGTCCTGCTGTTCTCAAGCTGTAAACTAGATCATTATCAGAACTCAGTAGATACGCTATGATGTATGAGCATCAGAATAACACGAAAATGCTATGAACAATCCACCGGAACTCCAGAGCGACAAGCATTAGACAAAGGAATCAATCATATCCAACAACACCCATCCCCATCCTCC
Source organism: Bertia moriformis (assembly GCA_025802115.2). NCBI lineage: Eukaryota > Fungi > Ascomycota > Sordariomycetes > Coronophorales > Bertiaceae > Bertia > Bertia moriformis. The sequence continues at coordinate 9,675 of JAOYNC020105725.1, forward strand.
CATCCGCAACAATAGTAACCTGTCTCCCTACAATCCCCGTATCCGAAATCCCCAAATCCAGTCGCTCCGGTAATTCGCACTCCATCTCCATCTTTGACGCCCCAGGTTGGGGTCTCAGACGGAAGGCATGCAGCGGCGACGATGTCAATGTCGGTGAGGATGTGAGATCTCCGTACTTCCTGTTGTCTTTGTCAATAACAGTCCGGATGTAGGCAAGGGATAGAAAAGACTCACTCTATCCGCAAATCTATTGCGGAAGACCCCCAGAGCGCAGCGAGAGAGTTTATATCGTTATTGTCGGCGCGAAAGGTGGCTTGTGTATTTTCTTTGTCGTTATGGAAGAGGACAGAGTAGGAGTTGGAGGATGAAGATGAAGCCGGAAAAAGGACTGCGATACGGCCACCGGAGCTAGGACGAGGAGGGCCACACATTGTATAGATTAAAGTGGAGTACGGTATAGAAAGTATCCGGGGTATGAGATATATGAGATAGAGTAGTATAGAAGGATGTATAGTATGTTAAAATGATAACAATAATGGGATTGAACAGGCACAGGAGAGCATACTTATATGTGTCCCCCCAAGGTACTCCCTTCCAAGGTGTTTGCTTCATCTTTCTCAAGGTTGCTCAAATCTGCGCAGTGGGGCGGAATGCCAATCTTGCCTATTCGGGTATACATACTTATTTTAGTACTGCATAGTACGACTACATATTACAAAGTACTTTACTAGTATACAGAGGGCTTATATTTAAGTGAGCCCCATATCCAGGAACCTTCGGTGCTTGGGCCTAAGTTTGACCTTTTTTTTTTTTTTTTTGACAGGTATCTCTTGATGGTATCGATCGGCATTATAGTCAGAAAACCCAGTTCAAGGTGAATATAAAACGCATTAAGAATACACTCGGATAGGATGCGCCTCCGTGTTGAACACGAACTTATTCTCATTGCCTGGCTTCACCTGCCACTCATCATCACCTGTCACCGCCAGATACGCATACTTGAGCACTTCCGCAAAGATGAAACTCTCCTGGTTGTCCAGCTTCCCACCTCCGTCCTTTGCATTTACATTGTTGATTCCCGCGAATCCAGAGTCTGTCCGGCATGTCGCATTGATGGCCACAAACGCATCCCACACCCAGTCTCGGTACTGTGTCTCACCCGTGATACGATACGCATAGTAGAAGCTCTCAATCACTTCCGGCCGCAGGATATACACCCCATTGGTGATGTAGAAACCGGCTTTTTCGAAAAACACCCGCTGGTCATCTGGAACCGACTGTGCATCCCATGCAAACGTCTCTGGTCCGATTCCCGTCGCCGTCTCGTTGTACGTCGCATGGCACCCTTTCACGAGATCTCGGCCGAACTGGATCAAATTGTCGTCACCCATCACAGTCCCACCCAGCAGGAAGCTACCTCCATCGAAGCAGGTCAGGTGCTGCGCACTGAGCCCGAGCTTGCCTCTGTTGTATGACGCCAAAAATGTCAAGTCCGGCCGCGGCGATGGGTGCGACTGCAGATGCTCAATGGTCGAGTGGGCAGCTGCCACCCATCGGTCCTTGTACAATCCAAAGCGATGTGGGTCGTAGACGTACATCTTGATCAGGTATTCGTAGAAGGAATCCGCGCCACCGTCCCAGCTAACTGCTGCGTCGGTGAAGTTGCCCGTCGCGATATCAATGTTACTGCCCACCAGACCGGGGAAGGGCTCACTGCTGGCCGGTTTCGGGTGCAGTAGATACTCTTGTGCCCTTTGGCTCAATCGCGCATACTCCGGATCGCCCGTCAGGTCACTCAATCGAGTCCATTCCAGTGTCAGGGTGCCCATTCCAGCAAGCGAGTTGTATGTCAGACCGTCGTTCCCGTGCGAGGTGACGTTGATGTCGTTTATCGGTACCCCGGATTTTGTGTCAAAGGCGAACTTGAGTATGTCTGCTAGTTTTTTCGACTGAGTAAGGAGCATGTCCACCTTGGACGAATCTTGGACCAGATCTGCCATAGGGCCTTTCAGCAGGTCATATCCGGATAACATTCCCCCGAGGTATCGGATGGTAGTCTCGAACAGACTGACCAAGGACGGAGTGGTGGAATAATCGACAGAGGCAACATGGTCGAGAATCTGGTTGACGACATCGGCTTTGCGCATCAGGATCGCGGTCGAGAGGGCATCAATGGCAGAAGCGCCCCATCCGTTTCTATAAAGTACATCATCAGTATCATGCAGGCACGAGGAAAGAAGGTGACATGCCTGGAATCTCCATAGCCGTTGGAAACCGGACGCAACTCGTCATGAGGAAAAGCGTATTTCGTATAACCATTCCAGGCGTGTTGAAAGGCTTCTCTGACCGCGTCTGCTTGAGAAAGAGCCTCTTGATGCAGAAATGGCTGGGACGGAAGGGTCGCAGCCAGCGAAGGGCTGATGAGAAGAAGACTGGAGAGGCGCATGCCTGGCAATCAATGAATGACTGGAAGAAAGAAATCAATAGCAAAAAGTATTGGAAGTTATATGTAAAAAAGTGGCAATGCGAGGACAAGAGAGTGACAGTGACAGATGTGACAGTAAGTGACACAACAGGAAAGCGCGAGTCGCATGTTTGTAAGAGTGACACGGTCATCCCTGCGTCGCAAAGGAAGAATGCTGCACTTCGGTTCCAATAGTCGTGTTTGTTGTAAGGAACTGGCCTTTTTTATTGGAGATCGTTAGCTTTTTCCATTTTTCCGTGTCAGACATTCTTCTGACTGCTTTACCCCGGAATACACGGATTTGTTTGCGATGTGGAGTCACATGTACTTGTTTTACTTGTAATACACCGAATATGATCGGTGTATTGAGTCTCCCTTTGGTGGCAGTTGTAGTGATATGTCAACTACTTAAAACGGAAGTCCTGAAGCTATACAGATTCTAATTAGCGTACGGCCATTGGTCAATTCTTCGGTCAGTATCATCAACCTCAATTTTGGCACTATCCCTCTAGAACTTTTGTTTCCGCATATGTCAATTGTGATTGTTTATTCTGTACTTTAAAATTGACCCTCTTACTTTACAAAAAAAAATAGACAAAAAAATGTGAATAACTGGCTGTGGCGGGGCTGAAAAATCGATGGTATGACTCTTCCGGCTTCAGTTCCTCCTCTTTCTTCCTCTCTCCCTCTCCCAACTCTTTCTGTCATTATCCCCAGGACACAGGGGACTCTCCTGATCTATTTATCTTTCTTATTTACTTGTCTCTCCTCGTTAACTAGACATACGACAGAATGGCAGCTCCCCTCCTCGTCTCCTTCGACCCCGCGGCCCCCGCCGGTCTCTCTCTCCAGCAGATCGCATACCTAGGCCGTGTCCTCGTCAAGGTCAACAATATCAATCAAGCTGAGGAGTTTCTGCGCCAGAACTTCCGGAACCTCGACGTCTACCTCGATGCTACCGACATCCCTTCTTCCGGAGATATCGTCGATATCCTCAACACCGGTGCCGCTAAAGTCTTTATCTCCCTTGACCAATTAACCGCCCTGTCTCAAGAACAATCTGTTCCCTCCGATCGTCTCGTCGTCTATGCCTCGTCCGATAGCCAGATCGATGCTTTCCAGAAATGGGTGGCAGAGAATCCCGAGAGGAAGGATGCCGGTCTCGTTACGGAATCGGCCACTAAGGCCCTGGCTGATAAGCTGGGCATGAACCTCGAGGCGCAACATCTCTACCAGAACTACCGTGTCAACGCATCGATTACAGAGGAAGGTCTGAAGCAGACCATCAACGAAGGTGCTGTCAGCGTCGTTCCCGCACAGAACCTGACCTTCGAGCGCAATCCTTCCGATGGCCAGATTTCGGCCGCTTCGCTTGTCGCTGCCCGCGCCGTGGTCGACCAGGGCAATGGCTTGTATGCCACCCTTGTCACTGATGAGCGCGGTGTCTCTTTGGGTTTTGTCTGGAGCAGTGATGAGAGTATCGCAGAGGCCTTCCGTACTGGTACTGGTGTCTACCAGAGTCGGAAACGCGGCCTGTGGTACAAGGGCCAGTCCAGTGGAGATGTGCAGGAACTTATCCGTGTTGGATTCGACTGTGACAGTGACTGTCTGGTATTTATTGTCAACCAGATTGGCCGGGGTAAGATCAAATATCATAAATTCAGCCTTGTCGGAACTAACGTTTTCTCTAGGATTCTGCCACCTCGGTAGAGCAAGCTGCTTCGGTCCCTACAATGGTCTCTCTCGTCTTCAAAAGACCCTCCAAGCCCGCAAGGCAGATGCCCCCGCCGGTTCCTACACTGCGAGACTGTTCAATGACCCCAAACTCGCCCAGGCTAAGATTATGGAGGAAGCTGATGAACTGTGTCGCGCCAACACCAAGGAGGAGATTGCGTTCGAAGCTGCCGATCTGCTCTACTTTGCTTTGACCCGCTGTGTCGCCAACGGTGTCAATTTAGAGGATGTCGAACGGAATCTCGACCTCAAGAGCCTCAAGGTCAAAAGGAGAAAGGGTGACGCCAAGGGTCCCTGGGCCGAGAAGGCTGGTCTGGCACCTGTAGCCGAATCTAAGCCCGCCGAGGAGAAGAAGCCCGAACAGCCCACCCTCGACGTGAACGCTCGACTCGAGATGACCCGTGTGGTCACCGCTTCGACACCAGAGAACGTCGTCCGCGACTACCTCAAGCGGCCCTCGCAAAAGTCGAACGAAGCGATTGTCGGCCTTGTGCGTCCCATCATCCAGGACGTTCGCGAGAACGGCGATGCGGGTGTGCTCAAGTACACCCACAAGTTTGAAAAGGCTACGTCCTTGACGTCTCCCGTCCTGCACGCACCGTTCCCTGCGGAACTTATGAAGATGTCCCCAGAGACGCAGGAGGCTATCGATGTCAGTATCTCCAACATCAGCAAGTTCCACGCCGCCCAGAAGGGAAGCAATGATGCGCTTAAGATGGAGACCATGCCGGGTGTGGTCTGCTCACGTTTCTCGCGGGCCATTGAGCGGGTGGGTCTTTACATCCCCGGTGGTACTGCCGTGCTTCCCTCTACAGCCATGATGTTGGGTGTGCCCGCTATGGTTGCAGGATGCAAGACCATCGTGCTCGCCTCGCCCCCGCGTGCGGATGGCAGCATCTCCCCTGAGATCGTCTACGTCGCCCACAAGGTCGGTGCTGAGAGTATTGTTCTCGCTGGTGGTGCTCAGGCTGTGGCTGCCATGGCCTACGGGACCCCAAGCATCAGCAAGGTCGACAAGATCCTTGGTCCCGGTAACCAGTTCGTGACTGCTGCCAAGATGCTGGTGGCCAACGACACCTCTGCAGGTGTCAGCATTGACATGCCCGCTGGACCTAGTGAGGTGCTTGTGGTGGCCGACAAGGATGCCAACCCGGCATTTGTGGCTTCTGACCTTCTGAGCCAAGCCGAACACGGCGTCGATTCGCAGGTTATCCTTATCGCTATTGACCTTAACGAGGCTCAGCTCAAGGCCATTGAGGATGAGGTCGATGCACAGGCGAGAGCCCTGCCCCGGATGGATATCGTCAAGGGGTCTCTGGCACACTCTGTGACGTTCGTGGTCAAGGATATCAACGAGGCCATGACCCTCAGCAACGAGTACGCTCCGGAGCACCTGATCCTGCAAGTCCAGGATGCCGAGTCCGTCGTGGACCTGGTGCAGAACGCAGGCAGTGTGTTCATCGGCCAGTGGACTCCTGAGAGTGTGGGAGATTACTCTGCAGGTGTCAACCACTCTTTGCGTAAGTGGTCTTTGTTTCTATAGATATATTCACTCGTGCTAACGTTTTACAGCAACGTACGGTTACGCCAAGCAGTACTCCGGTGTCAACCTGGGCTCCTTCCTCAAGCACATCACAAGCTCGAACCTGACTGCTGACGGTCTTTACGGCCTGTCACACACGGTTGAGCAACTGGCTGGTGTTGAAGGACTCGAGGCACACAAGAGGGCTGTCAGCATTCGTGTAGCCGAGATCAAGCGGAATCAGTCGTAGTCTCTTTCCCCAGGTTTCATGATTTAACGTTGGACATATGGTATGATGAAGAATAAAAGTTATCTATGTAGATGGTTCTATCTCTGAATTAGTGGTATCTACAGCATGCTATAGAATGAACAAGCAATAACTTTTTCGGACCAATGACAACAGGGAATCAATAACAAAGCAAACCGTCATAATCATAATAGAGGAATTACTTCTTCCTTTCCCGAATCTTCCACTTGATGCCATTCTGATTTGTCCCCCCAACAGAGTTATCCATCCGCCCTCGTTGCCAGTCCAGCTCGCGCTCCGCGGCGGTGATATCAGCAAATTGCTTTTGAAGGTGTTTGAGCTTATTTTCTCGCGCCTCGACAGCTCTCTTGCGCAGCTTGCGTGCCCGTCGTTCGTCAACCAGCTTCTGTCGTTCCGCCTCGAGCTGTTTCCGCGATTTCTTCTGTTTCAACCGTTTTTCGAAAGAATCATCCATATCCTCGTCCTCCCCCTCCTCATCATCATTCTCCTCTTCCCCCCGAAGTCGCCGATTCTTCAACTCCTTCTGTTCCTCCCGATCACCCGCAAAAACCACCTTCTTCAACCTGGTCTCCTCAACCTCATCATCCCCAAAGTCAAACCCCCCAAACTCATCATCCTCACTCATCTCCTCCTCCCCCTTCCCCTTCTTATTATCAATCCCCTTTCCCCCAAGAACTTCTCTCATCCCCTCCTGCAACTTAACCTCCTGCTCGACCCTCTCCATCTCGCGCCTGACCCTCTCCCCAACGGTCCTCAGATACGCCGCATCCTGCGTCTTCAGCAACTTGATCGCCTCGTGGCTTAGGCCGGCAGCGGATTCGCGCGATGCGGAGCCGTGTTTGCCTGCTTTCCCGGAGTGGGTGGACATCATGCCGAAAGCGTATTCATCGGGGTTGCGGTCGCGGGCTTTCTCGGAAAGGCGGGCGAGTTTAGCTTTCTTTTGGTTGTAGTCTTTTGCGCGGAGGGAGTAGTCCTTTTTTTCTGTTAGTAGTTTGTTCTTTTAAAGCGTAGATTTGAGGTTAAACGGAAAAGTACCTTGTGCTTTTCGAGGATACCCCATTTTTCACGGCCTTGGAGTTGACCACGCTCGCGGTGTTGCCGTCGGTGGACGGCGTTGCGCATGGACGACATTTTGCTGTTTCTTTCTTATAATCAGAGTATAAAGAAGTATAAATGACGCTGTTGCAGTCAAAAGACAAAAGTTTTGTTGGACGTCGGCGGAGGTGGATAGTTGAAGAGTTGAAAAAAGTTCTCCGCCGACGGACTCCAACGTCGACTTTCTCGGTCAGCTGCTCCTTTCCTCGACGGTGCTTTCTATGAACCTCCATAATCGCATATACCACACTCTTTAACTCAGTCTCCTTATTGTCTGAATTGATTTATTCAGTTCAGTACAAGGGTTCAAATCCAATCCCTCACTCAACCCCAGGCAACCCACCCACTGTTGTCCCACCATCCACGAACACCGCACCGCACCAGAGTTACAAACAGTCGAATCTCGAAATCTACCCAGCGAAAAGCAGACCGACAACCAAAATGACAGACCAACAACAACCACCCCGCCCCAAAATCAAATACAACCTCCGCAACCCCCTCCCTCTCTCGGCCTCCCAAGAAGCAGAAGTCCAAGACCTCTTCCACAAACGCGTGCGAAGCCATTGCGCCGCTGAGATCAAGGGTACGGACCCCGTCCTCCTGTCCCCAGATTGTGTCTATCTTGATATATTAAAATTAAACCTGCTAACCGGGGCTGTAGCGTTCGCCGAATGCGCCGTGAACCGCACTGTAACCGCAACATGGATCTGTCGACAGCAGCGGCTCACCATGAACGGGTGTATGCTTGCGCATGCGAAGCCGGAGGAGGAGGACCGGGCTAGGGAGGAGTGGTTTGCGACTGTAGAGGAGAGGAGGAGGTTGAGGAATGAGGAGGATGAGAGGGTGAGGAGGAGGAGGGAGGAGGTTATTCGGATGATGAGGGAGGATGACGAGAGGAAGAAGGCTTCGGGGTAGTTGTTGTGCCTTGTTCCTTGGCTTCTTGTGGCATTTTTACTGTGTGTATGTTTGGCGTTGGTTATGGCGTTGCATTGTGATTTCGGTTAATACAGTCTCAGGACATTTATGTTATGTACAGTGCTGTCGTGAGACTTGTTGAAAGGGTGAAAAGAATAAATATAAATCTCCTGATCCTAGCGATGCGCCTAACTCCGTAATCAAGTGTAATTGCTAATCAGACATCCGCCATTGTCTTGTCCCCATCTTCATCCCCCTCTCCCTCTCCCATAGCAGTATCCTCTCCAAAAATATCCTCCATCTTCCCGCCTTCATCATCATCGTCATTCCCTTCATCATCCCCCTCACCTTCTCCCTCTCCATCCGCTGGCTCTTGAATCTCCTCCTCACCCTCACTCTCCCATTCCTCCTTCATATCCCACCCAACCCCCGTCAAGCAAAACCTCTCCGGCGGCAACCTCATCCCCCCCATCACCAATCCCTGATGCGCCTGCGGCGCCCGATTCGCATTACCCGCATTATCAAACCCCCTCGAGGCTCCCGGTAACGCAACCCGATTCCTCTCAGTCGCAACATCCATAAGGAACTCCTTCGGCAGCCCCGTCTGAAACTGATAATGCAGCCTCGATGCAATACTCAACCGCATCGCCGACAGACTAACCGTGTTCACATCGTGCGCTCCTCCACCACCTCCACCTCCGCCGCTGCCACGGCCACCACTCGTCCCTGATTCTCCAGCTGCGGCCGCATATCCCTCCGTCGCGAGATGCACGGCGTCAGTTAGGACGTTAGAGGTGTAGCGGTAGGCGAAGTCGAGGAGTTGGAGGGGGACGCGTTCTTGGTAGGCTGTTACGCCGAGGGAGGCGAGGAGCATGTGGATTAGGCGGACATCGCGGGGGCGGCGCGTCTTGCCGGAGTCTTTTAGGGAGGTTGCGGGGATTTGAGTTGGCTGGGGAGCGGAGGCTGATGATGTTGGTGCGGTTGTGTTCTGGTTGGCGCTGGGGGTTTGCGACAAGGTGTTGTTGTTGTTGCTGTTCATGTTGGCATTGTTGGGGGTTGGGTCGGTTGTTGGGGGGGAAAGGGGTTGCGTAGGTTGTGATGTTTGGGTTGGTGATGCCATTTTCTTGGAGTGATTATTCGCTGTCGCTGGCTCGAGAGAAAGGAGTAGGTTGAGATGAGGTTGGAGTCTTTAGCGACGTGGAATGACCGATTGAGTTGGTTATAATGTTGGCATTGGTAGACAAAGATCTTATAGTCAGGAAATAGTAGTGCAGTAGAAGGCGTGGGTGAAGTAGTGAGTTGACGTGAACTGATGGACGAATCTGAAGATCGAGCTCCGATGCGCTAGTCCGGAACGGGTAATCCTGTATACCCATAGACTACAACTGAGTCGGCACTACCGAGTAAAAGTAGACGAGAAATACAAACAATTCTATTCAAAAGACTGTCCAAGACTATGTGCAATCAACAAAGTAACGACGGACAAGCCAACATCTCTAAACTATCCCCATACAAAAGACATCGCGCCAAACGTCCTGCCAAAAAGCAATGTGTATGAATACAATGCTGCCCAGTAAACTCCGGTATAATGCAATATAAAGTCAGAATGCCACGGATAATGCAAATGCAGTCCGGTCTGGTACGACGAACTCGATAGCAATAGAATCAGATGCATTTCGTCACCTCGAAGGGGAAGGAGGATCGGACAATGGTGTAGAATGTCTCGATTTAGCGGGCTTTGGAGTCGCCTCAGGTGGTTCAACTTCGTCGTCCCCCTCGATTCCTTCATCGTCTTCTAAATCAACGCCATCGATACTTGGATCCGGAGGGGGTTGGTCTACCGAGGCTTGAGAAAGATAGCTGGCACCGAGATCTCCCTCGACGGGCTCGTCGTCGTCAAACACTTCACTTCCTTCATCACCGCTGAGCTCGTAGTCATCGCCTTCGTCCTCTTCATCTGCCTCTTCGTCGTCGTCCTCTTCCTCGTCCATTTCTTCTTCCTCGTGTTCTTCGTCATCTTCTTCTTGTTCTCCATCCCCTTGCTCTTCATATTCGCTATCCGTGCTTGAAAAGTCGTCGAGGTCCGGCGGCAAGTCTCTCCAGTATGTGAAGTCGGTAAAATCCTCACCTCCGGCTTGTACAAGAAGACTAACCGGTGGGAAGAAGTGATCCAAGAGCTCGCGCATGGTAACGTAGCTGCTCTTGTACTGGTTGAGACTGAGAAGATCCAGAGACACCTCTGCATTCGAGTTGATTGTGAAAATCCGGCTCGATGGAATGTTCACTGACCGATAACTCAAGGCGTCCGTGAGCCGGTTGCCGAATCCTGCGTAGAACGGATTCTCCTTTCCATTAAAGAGACCAAGGATATCCCGCAGGCATGCCATCTTGAACACTTCCGGCTTCCTCAGGTAAACCTCACGTCGTAGGGCGGCAAGCGTCCGATCGGGGCTCATGATGGTAGGACCCTTGGGCAATCGATATCCGTCTTGGTTGACTCCATAAATATATGCCCGCGTGGTGTCAGCCTGGCCGACAGATCGACTAGTAAGGTACATAATGTTGTATCCATTGTTGACGATATCCGTATATAACTTGGCCACACCGGCATGCGTCCAATCACGACCAATCATGTTCAGAACATGGCCCAGAGCATCAGACCTACAGATTCATGGTTAGAATCATATACATGCAAATGGATCCCGGGATAACTCACTTTGTAATGGTCCCATCAATATCTGAAATCACAATTGGCGTGTTTCCACTCCACAAATACATGGTTGCGGTGCATGTGGCTTTATTGACACTGAACGACATCGAATTGGGTCCTTGTTTCAGGTTCAAAGCTTTGAGTTGGTCGCTTGTGAGACGGAGGGTCTTTGCATAGTTGCGGTTCGCGTCTCCCGACAGAGCCTCCTGCGTTAATGCAGTAGGTACTCCAGGTTGAACGTCGGATTTCGCACGGGTATGCCGGGTGAGCAAAGATTCAGCAATATGCTGGTCACCATCGCTATGATACCCGGAGTCCGTAACAGCATTCTCACTCATGGCTGAGTTGGGCCTCATCGCATTAAAGGTTGCTCGACGGTTGGCCGTCTCTTTTGCCTCCTCGCTGCTGTAGATCCACAAATTCCCATGTTCATCAGCACCAATCAGAGATCCAATATCGTAGCAGCCTTCCAGTTCTTCGGATAGGATTTTGCGTGCAATAACCTCCGCGCGCAAAGCGTCCTCATCGTTGCTTTTATAGCCGGTCATGTCGAGCATAAGATCTCCGGTATCCGTGACGTGCGATGGGATATTTGACCCCGATAATTTCTTCGATAAGGAAATCGCGCGCGACATAGCTTCCTCTGCTGTCGGTGGGGGCGGACTTTGGGAACGTGCGATATGGACTGGATCGGTCTCCGATACATGGGAGATTGCTGAACGTACTTCAAAATCGTCTCCCAACGGAGGCTCTGAGTCAAAACGATCAAGTTTTCCCGATTCCAACTCGAGCGGACCAAGATGGGGCATGTCGAGTCCGGGCGTATCTAAAGATCGTGAAAGGGGTGTGATCGCCCCTGTTATGCATGTCAGTAAATTATGCAAATATCATCCGAGAGCCATCCATACCCAGATCAGTCGAGGCCCGGACATTTCTCGACAGGGGAATGTCCGCAGGCTTCGATTCGCTTGCGTTAGGCGAGACATCTAAGTCCAGATAATCCGGTTCTTGGAGTGAACTATCAAGTTCATTCTCACCCTGAGACCTCGGACTACCCGCTGGCGATACCACTGGTGACGTTTGTAGCGAATCTGGAATATCATCTGATGTTTCAAATACAAAGAACGCTTCTCCCCCTTCACCCAGCTTCATGGAATATGGTTGTTTCTCCCCGTTGACCGTAAATTCGACCTGTGACCCAGCTCAGTCACACACTGGACGGGATTTTCAATGTGGTTGGGATGGACGTACCTTCTTCTCATAGGGGCGGAGGAGGGAAAATTTCCCAAATCGGACATGAAACGGCGAACAGGCAAGAGTTCCTAATCACGTATCCCGGGTATTAGCACAAACAAATCAATAGCAAGAACGAAATGTATCCTAACCATCTTCCTGTTCAATCACAATCACATCAATGGCCCCGCTTAGAGTGGCTGGATTGATGGAATTCCATGTCTTCGAAACGGAACCACTGATACTCCGCACGTACTGCATCGCGCCGGGTCAAGTCGAGGAATTCTCGCAGGGGTTCGAGATAAAGTCGCAAGACGAAGGTGTGGATAAAGAGGAAACAAGGAATAAAGAGAAATTCTCAGGAGGTGAGAGGGGAGTTGATTCGGAGAAAAAGATGCCGCCTACATAAGGCCCATGTGACGATGGTGAGTGACAAGGAACTCCAGCTGCCACATACCACAGACCAGAAACAGCGAACGAATGGCAGAAAACGCAGAGTGAGTGGAAGAAGTACTCATAAAGAATAAGAGATGCGACTAAAGAAAGATAGACAAGCACGGAGATGGTGAGTGGTGGTGGTGAGACGACCGTTGGGAGATGCGAATGCGCTCAACAAACCAACAGCGGTCACCTGCTCTCCCGAATGGGCTAGATTGGTTTATGCCTCGGCTCTTTGTCCGGCAGAGGGGCTCCCACTATTCCGCATGCGGACTAGAGGATTTTCGCTTGAGGTGCCTTCCTCTTTGGGAAATGTTATGGATTGGGAAATGCCAAGATAAGCGCCAAGAATTTTGTTGATGACTGGGAGCTTATGTAACTAATAAGGCGCTTCTCGGCGGAGACGGCCCGAGGAGGGTCTCCCCAAGGCTCTTCGTTCTTTCCCGCTTTCTCTCCGTCTCTCTTTCGCCTCCTCTCGCTCTTTTCCTCATTCGGGGAATGAACAAGTTTTTTCGGCCCTCGACTTCTACGACTTACTCGAATCGGTGTCTCTCTTGTCCATACCCGCCGCGTCCATGGAGATTCGACGCGGGGATGTATGAGCCGTTGCACCTCACCTTTGACGCCTACCCTAGCGTGGTTCCGCGAGTGAGGGTCCGAGGCGTCATGGCTCTCTTCCTGGCAGTGACTATTTTATGGGCTTTGATCTGGTAAGCTCCTTTGTCCTATTTGGGTCGCTTCAGTGCCCCGCAGACGCTGACTCCTTAGGCTGTTATACCGCGCCTGGCAGGTTTGCCAGACTTCGAATGAAGTTCTCGTGGAAAAGCTCGGTTTGGATATCCCTCCGCCACCAGAGCTCACTCTCGAAGACATCACCGCTCATGAGATACACATTGCTTGGAAACAACCGGATTTTCATAATTCCATCCACAAACACATCATCCAATTGAACGGTAGTAAAGGTACTTTCTGATTTTTCTTTCCTCATGTGGGACAGGAATTAGGAACTGATTGCATTAGTGGGCGAAACCAAACGGGCGGAGACAGCAGTCGAGATCTTGAACTTGGTCCCGGGGACCATCTACCACATCTGTGTTCTTTCGGTCAGCGCAGCGAATTTCCAAACCCCGAGTGCTATCCTTCATGTGCGAACGAGTTCGGCGTCCTTGTCGCAGTCTGACGACAATGATGCGATTGAAAGTCCCACCATCCGCGCTTCAATTCCCCGGTCGACCACTGGCTTTGCAGCTCCGTCCGCCCCCGTGATGTCCCGTGAACACAGTGGAGGAGGCCTATTACAGTCGAAACGACCCCAGGTTGGGCGGAAACAGTCACCCATGGCGAGCGGGGTGGATGTTTCACAAGGACAACCGGAGGAAATACAAAAGAGCACGACACAGGACGACCAGGACGAGACTCTCGAGCAGCTCGCTGATCGATTAAAGTCTTTGCAGCATGAAAATGAGAATGTGGATAAAACAGCTGCTGAAGAGGAAGAGGAGCATATCACATTGTTGAAGAACCTTGAAAGGCAGCGCGATGATATGAGGAGGCGCGTGAAGGAAAAGGACGAGGCCAGCAATGAGCTCAGGAAGCACGTTTACAAGTTGGAAAGCGTCAATCGCACCGCGCAGGGTGAAAAGTCCAAACGGGAACGACTTTTGCAGCAAAAGGAAGCAGAGCGTCAGAAACGGAAGAACGACATTATCCGATGGCAGGAGCAGATTGCGAAGATGACGGGCGATGCTGCACATGTGAAGGAAGAAAAATCCCGTCTGGAGGAGCAGAGAAAAAGGCGCACGGATGAAGTCAGAGAAAAGATCGCCAAGGAACAATCTGAGATGAAGGGCATCGACGATGATATTCAGGACAAAGGCGGACGCGTCAAGAAGTTAGAGGAGGATAGGAAGGGACACCAGGGAGGCGATAACGAGGATGGCAAGGAACTGGATCGAATTGACAACGAACGAGCGCGCCAATGGGAAATCAAGTTGGGTAACTTGCAGTCGCGTTACGCTGCTCTTGTTACCCTCCATGCTCAGACCCAGCAGAATTACCAAGATGCACAAGAGCGTCTGAAATGGCTTGCAAGCCAACGTCCCGGCAGTACTGGTCCATTTTCCCTGCCAGCCCTGGATCTGGATTTGTCGAGTGCAGCGACCATCCGTCCTCGTCGTCACCGCAGTTCGCTGGCAAGTAACGTTTCCTCGCCCATCAACTTCGCCGGCATCGACCCTCCCTTCATCAACTACAATCCCCCCTCTACCAGTTCGCCAACTTTCGGTCCAAGCTCAGCGTTTTTTAATGTCAACAACGGGATGGCTTTATCCGGTGTATCGGATCTGCCAGAAACGTTGCGCAGCGACCTAGATTTGTCTTTCAATAACCCCCAGATGAGCCCCCGCGCGGATTCCCTACTCCCCTCCGACCTTCTGGGAGATGAAATGGAATCCCCAGAACTTCCGCATCCTGCTGTTCGCTCACGATTTCCAAACCTTGAGCCCAATCCGCAACTTGAGCCTTTTCCCCATGGACCTCCGTCCCCGGGCTCTTCGGGAAGTCAGCCTGGAAGCCTTTTTGCCAGCCCACACGAGAAACATAACCAACAGGAAAGTGACTCGCAGCAGGTTTCTCTGGGAATTGCGGAGGATGCTCCGAAAAGTGCGTCACGAAGGCTTTCTGGTCTTTTCGGCTTTCATCGACCTCGCGGGAAAACTCTTGCCGACGAGCCGCCTTTGCTAGGCACCTTGAAACCAGGCCAAAGTCAGTCTTATCCACGAAACATGGACGATATGGATCCTATAGGTTCTAGGCGTCGCCGGCTAAGTCATACAGGCAATTGGCCAAACCCGATATCCTTGTTTCCCAGAAGCAGCACAACAAGTGTGACTGCCGACAGTTCTTCGGATCAGGCACCTTCGCGGCGGGCTGCTTTTTCTAACATTTTTTCCTCTAGCCGGTTTGGCTTTGGCCATGGTGCATCCAAGCATGGGGAGAGCTCAGATCTGAGTACCGGATATAACCAGTTCAGCCCCAGGCATGATCCGATTGACCCATCATCGATTTTGGGCACCGTCCGGCGCGGCTCGTTGTCACCAAGGCCCTCGTCTACTTTCTCATTTGACAACCAATTACCTCATCCCTCGACGGATAACCGGCATTTTGGCTGGCCATCGGCAGATAAACCAGACCATCGGAGTCCATTGGGATTTGATTGGGCTTCGCCGTCCACCTGGTCCAGAGGTCTCACACGTCGGCCTTCGTATGGCTCCTCTGGCCACTTGCCTCTGAGTCTAAGCGGAGAACCGGATTTTCTCCAGGATTCTTCCTTTGAGAGACAGAGCCGTCCTCTGCAAGCTCCCATCGGAACTCGTCCTTCATCATCCCATCGGCCAGCAACGCCCAAGTTGAACCCTACGGCACCCTCATTCACGACCATCTTTAGTGAGGAGTCGGGCAAGGATCACAAAGATGAAGACATGAATGAATCATTTGATTTCCACATGGACGATGGGTCGCCGTCTGAATCACGGGTCTCCCGGGACTCCCGATCGTTGTCTATCTTCACTGATTCTTATGAGTCCCTTGATAGGGTGCCATCGAACACTTCTTTCGACAATGGTGCTTCAAAGGAGTCATTCATTCGAAAGCTCACTCGCAAAGGCAGTTCCAGCAAGTTCAGCTCGTGGAAGGACCGGTCTGGTCTCTTTTCCAGGAAGGGTGATTCCTCGCAGGGCGATATTGATGAGGATCGCGCCAGTGAAGCCCAGCTTGGAAAGAGTGTAGACAGTACCGCTTCCAGTGTTCCTTCGGCGGACAAATCAACTCGAAGCCTTAACATCTTCAGTCGCAAGTCCAAGAAGTCCGATAAGGCCACGAGCGAGGCAAGTGAGCGAGCCAGCGAAGCCGGGGATGAAGAGACTTCTGTTGAGGGTACGGTAACATAGTCAACCTAATAGCGGCATTTATTTTAACTTTTCATTTTTCTGTTCGGGTATGGGGCCAAAGTCAGTGTCATATCATATGATGCATATTGTTTATTCATCTCATCGCGCCATCTGGCGGTATGGATAGTCACAGATATCAATCATACTATCAGATTTACATTAGCAAACCAACATGGTTCACTGCCTTCACCACTCGGCTCGTATAAACGCCCACACCTGCTTTCCGCCCTCCTTAATTTCACATTTAGTACCCGATTCATCGTCCGGTAGGTCAAGGTAGTACTGTCTGTGCTAAAGAGAGATCCTATTCAGTTTTCAACAATTAAACCATAGAGCCATAAGTTAGTTTCCAGCATATCGATAAATCATAGTCCCAGGCTCCTATTTTATATGCCATACGTTTCATCCCCGTCATCAGACATACCATGTCTGCATTGTATGACTGGATCATCGTCCATCTGATCGTAGAGAATGTTACCAGTAGTATTTTTCTTAATGATTATACTTTATATCCAGGGGACACTGCGAGATTCTTATATTGCTGGATTAAGAGAATTCTACTCAGAAGAACAATGTATTCTACAGTCACCGCCCGTCACACTGCAGGATATACTTTGTAATGGATGTGAAACTATATTCTATCAAAAAAAACTCAGTGGGGTGGTGCTCAGTACACTGCCTACTTGTACTCTGTTTCAAGCAGAATATGAATCTAGTCCTGTGCTGATATATTATGTTAGGATGGCCGAGAAAAACAGCAATCGAACAATACGTACCTGCGACCCCGCCGAACGAGACATATTTCCCGGTTGCGCTTTTTATATGGTATGTTCCCTCACCTTGATCGTGGACAGTCCACTTCTAATTACCCTTGTTGTTGGGTGGGCTGCACATGGCTAGTAAGAAGATGACTGGTCTTGTTGATTTGTAGTAGACTCACTAACTGATCAAACTTGTGTTATCGGAGCCAGATAAGTCAAGCACCCCCCATGGTACGCTGGTATTGACTATGTTGAAAACAGTACCAGGTGGGCAGTAATCTATGTTTTATTCATTCCGAGTATCGAGTCTATCAATGTAAAAATGAATCCCGGTGATGCGAGGGACAAACGCCCCTTTATATTATACTCAGCCCATTGACATCATAATCCATCCCCCATTGATCTTTACTGCAGGAATCCAGGAGTTTGACTTGACTTTCCCGTGGCGTTCGCACCGCATGAACATTGAGTAGAAATGATGAAGTCGCTTCGAGAGACTCAGTTGAGATTGGAGGGCTACTCGTAGTGTAGTTGACCATATGTACACGTCAAAACCCGCAGGACATAGGGAATAACACCCGAAATACACAAGATAAAACGGGAGAGTGAGAATTCACCACATATGTTGTGTATCAATTTACGCGATAGCATCAAGTCCAGTTGCATAGGGCTACCAAGATGTATGTATGTAGTTGGACATCTTAGTTTTTATCTCCGCTTCCCGCACACTGAATCTGAATTCTACCTCCGTCACTTTTTGGGCGCATAGTAAATAGCATGGCAAACTCAAGGTATATACATACATGACTCCATTTAACTACTCCATGAAAGTGTGGACTAACTTTGGTAAGATTTGAATACGTCAAAGCCTTCGAGCAGCCCGATGTGCTGCTCCCCAACACCTGGATTGTGGTCCGCATTGACGGCCGAGGATTTCACAAGTCAGCCTCCATCTGCTATATACAATGAAAAATCATTTAATATCGAAGGAGTCAAACTGAACTGAGTATATTAGGCTCTCTGATCGCTATGGCTTCGTGAAGCCTAATGACCGCCGTGCGCTGGATCTTATGAATACCGCTGCCGTCGAAGTCATGAAAGAGCTTCCGGATCTGTGTGTGGCTTATGGTGTTAGTGATGAATATAGGTATTATTTCTTAGATTCTATTGGTTTATTGATTGAGACTGACTGGGGACTAGTTTCGTATTCCACCCAAGCTGTCAGTTATTCGAGCGGAGGAATGGGTGAGTCACTCAGAAAACGACAAATACCCAGATACTAACGAGACAGGAAACTCGTGACAACTATCGTTTCGACCTTTACAGCTCACTATATCTATCTATGGAACACATATTTTCCCGATGCGCCATTGCAGCCGCCATATCTACCGTCGTTTGATGGACGGGCAGTCATCTATCCCACTGCGGGAATTCTGCGGGATTATATGAGCTGGAGACAAGTTGACTGTGAGTTTTTCTTCCCTTCACCTAAGAATCGAGGCTTATGCCGGTGGCAGGCCACATCAATAACCTCTATAACACGACATTCTGGGCCATGGTGCAACAAGGCGGGATAAACAACACAGATGCAGAATTGGAGCTCAAGGTGAGTAATGTGATTTCTAGTCTTGGACCCTTTCCGCTGATGGACCAGGGGACGGTATCGGCGGACAAGAATGAGATTCTCTTCTCGAGATACGGAATCAATTACAACAATGAGGATGATATGTACAAGAAAGGGAGTGTGGTCTATCGCCAGGTAAGAGCCATATATTTCTCTATATAGTCCGGTTTCCTGATCCCGGTACAGTACCAATTAGAAGATCCAAAACCAAAGCCGGTTTCGGGTTTCGAGGACGAAAGAACGCCTATCTCAGAGAAACAGCCATCCAGGTCACAACAAGACAAGCTGCGCAAGCTACGTCGAAAAGCACAGGTGGTGGTTGAGCACGTCGATATCATCAAGGACGACTTCTGGGAGAGGAGACCCTGGATTCTTTCGAATAAGCCAGGTAAACTGCCGGAAGAGGCTGATATTTGATATGTCATGATTAATGCATGCTTGATATTGAAATGCGATGGGGATACAATGACCGGCTTGAAACTTCTATACAGCGCCGAATGGGTATCTATGAAGGTCAATGATTGCAAGCAATTCATTCTTTGGCGGAATTTTTCTTCTCCTTCTTTTCCCTTTTCTCCTTTTTCGACTTGTGCGTTGCGTTTTCGTCGGATTCCGTCGACTTGGATTTCGAGTTCTTGTTCTTGTCCTTCTTATCCTTTTTCTTCTCCTTCGAGGGTTCTTTCAACTCGACAGACTCGTCCTGGCCGCTGGACTCTTCGGTTGATGTGGGTGTGGGATAGTCGTCTTCGGGTTTCGATTCTTTCTTCACTTTCTTCGCCTTCTTATCCTCCTTGGAGGCCGCTTTCTCAGCCTTCTTCTTCTCCTTCGCTTCCTTCTTCAGCTTCCTCTCCTCCTTCCTCCGTCTTCGCTCCTCCTTGCTCTCTTTGTGCCCCGAAGACTCAGCCGTCTTTCGTTTCTTGCTCTTCTCCCCCGTCCGCGACGCCTTCTTCTCTACCCCCTCACCATCATCCTCCACCCCCCTCTTCCGCTTCTCCTTATTCTCCCCCTTCCCATTCACCTCCTCCTTCCCCCCCCCAATAGTTCCCGCCATTCCCTCCCCCCTCACGAAAAACCGATACAACTCACTCGTCAACGCATTCGGCTTCCTCCCCCCATTTCCCCCCGCATCCTCCTGTCCCACACCCTTGAGCGCATCCTCGAACCCGCGCAACCACCACTGATTCGTCGGGTCCTTGGTTGTCTTCTTGCCCACGCCTTCGTTGCCTGAGCGGCGCGCGACGAGGATCGGTTTGCTGAGGCCGAGGCCGGCGTGGGGGCCTAGGCGGCGGGAGGGGTTTAGGGGGTTTCCGGGACCAGCCCAGCCGTGGCGTAAGAGGTAGGCTTGGGCGTCCATTTGTGCTGTTTGGGTCGGTGGTGTGGGTGGTGGAAGTGGTAGTGGTCGCGAGTTGGATTGAGGAATGAGGATTGAGGATTGGTTGATTAGGATATCGAGTAGGTTATTGCAGTTCAATATAAAAGAATAACTAAATGCGCGAAATAAAGAATAGGAGTGAAATAACAATTGCCAAGATACTGACACCAACACCAACACCAACACCAACAGTGAAAAAAAGTTGGAAGCTGAAAAGTCCTTTTCTGGTTATCGGCGGAGATTGAAAAAATTTTGGTACTCTTATCTTTTGCTGATAGCTATAATGAATCATTCATATTTACTGAATCATAACAAGAAGTCGCGTGGTCTAATGGTTATGATATCTCGTTCACAACTTGAACTTTGATCCGAGATGGTTCCCGGTTCGATCCCGGGCGCGACTACTTTTTTGTCTTTTTTCTTTCTGGCGGTTTGGTAGTTTTGATCAATATTGGATCGATATTGGTATTTCTTTTTTATTTAATTGTTTTTTTTTTGTCTTGATAGTGCGCTATCTCACTTATCCCTTTCTGCAATAATTACATAAAGAAAAATATGTACTTATTAGGGTCAACGAAAGTTGTAATATATTTTGGGAGTCATACATTTAGCGCCAACTACTTTACACACAAGTGAACCACACCATCGCTCTACTCTAATACGGCTTAAACCTATCCTTCGTTTTAACTTTCTCCTTAGGTCGCGACACCTTGATCGAGGAACCAGAACCCTGCGCTTCCTGGCTATCAGTGGACTTCCAAGCGCGCACGAGGCCGTCTTCGCCGCCTGTGAAGACGGTTTGCGTCTGTAGCATTATTAGTCAGTAGAACAGAAAACCCAGTCATTTGATGGTACGTACCTGTTCGTCCAGATACACAGAACGGACTACCTCTTCGCCATGTGCGCCTGGGAGACGCCAGAGGTTGTTCTGGTCGAAATGCCATGGATCGGAGGTGAGGGAGACTAGGTCAAGCCTTTTTTCGCTATATGAAGTTAGCACCAGTAAAAAAAAGGTGAATATCAAAATGACATACGCCTTATTCCCAACCGCAAGGTGCGGTTGTCCCTGACTACCCATACACAGCTGCGCAACATACTCGCAGCCCAAAGGCTCTCTGACATCCCCGAACTGCACCGGCTCAGGATCATGAGCCTGCTCGTCCGGATCCGTGGCGGGATGGACGGAGAAGACCTCGTCGTGACTCAGGGCGTAGATGGCCTTTTCGTTAAGAAATCCGGCATGGTGGACGGAGCCGTGGTTGATCACCTGGACGAGAGCGTCATCTTCGTCAGCGATGGTTGTGTCGTAGACATTGACGAGGCCGTCTGTGCTTCCGGAGAGGAAGAGGTTGTTGCGGGTTGGGTGGAATTGGAGCTATAAAGTTAGATTTTCTTAACATCCGAGTAGAGTATAGAATGGATGTACCTCAGTGACGTCGTCATTGTGGCTTTCGACATATTGAAGTCGCGGCACGCCGGATGATCTGATATCCCTATTGCGTCAGTTAGCAGCTCATATTCCTGACAGGCATTATCCGGAGACCTACCAGAATGCAACAACCGCCTGGTGCGAAGCCAATTCCGTCCCAGCAGCGACGGTGTTTATATTAGCGTTGCAAGCCACCGACAACACAGGTTTGTCTACAAAGTCAGCACCCACACATTCCAAGAGAAACAAATGAAGTAAAACGAACCAGTCTCCATCTCAACAACCGCACTCCCTTTCCCACTCCTCAAATCCCACACCTTCACCTTCCCATCTCTCCCACCCGTCACCAACAACTGCTGACCCTGCTTCTGGTCGTACGGCTCCAACGCAGTCACCCCATCAGCATGAGTCGTCGACGCAACAACAGAGACACGCTGGATGTTTGCTGCATCGAACACGCGCAGCGAGTCATCAGAGGAAATGGCCGCGAAGGATGATCCTGGCGATGCAGCGGTGATGGTGTAGATGTAGTTCTCCGTAGGGAGGGACAGGGAGGATGAGGCGGTGGCGTTGAGGGTGTGCATATTGGGTCGTTGATTGATTGATTGATTGGTTTATATTACGAGTAATTCGTACAGAGGATGATGTATGTACCCGTGTGGCTGGTTCGTATGGAATCCTTCAACTAGGCTAGACGAAGGGTTGGGCCCGATTCTGTATGGCTGTCCAACGCCCAACCTGGTATTCCTGGGAAAAATTGTCGATTTTTGGTGATGGAAAAGCCCGACAGTTGACCGCAAAGTCTGGACTGACCACCTGAAAGTGGAATGCCAAGAAATCTCTTGCTGTGTGGTTGAACGGAGACGCCCGAAGACCGCATAGCTGCATAAGGAATGTATTTCTGCACAAGTACTCTACATAAACTACCCAGAGAGTACTACTCTATATGTATAAGTATTTTGGCAATTTTGTTTCTTCGTGTTTTGTTCGTTTTACTTTTGTTGGTTCTGCTGGTACATACGTCTATTGCCTGATCGCTGTACGATGGCCGCGGGATGCGCTGAAATCGAAAAGCGGTCAAAAACACAGACTGATCAAAACAGTACGGAGTGCCTACTACGTACAGACCACAAGTACACTTGGCTTGGGACTTGTGTTGGACATTTGATTGATTCTCCGGCTCCGTCCGGCTCGGGCCTACGCGCGTGGGTTTTTTCTCCTTTTTTTTTTTGGTCTAGATGGCTATTCCTCCACGAGCCTTGACCTGAAGTTGAGTGTGGCCCAAGCTGTTGGGATTCGAATGATGTATCCAATAACCGTCGACTGCACGTCAGTCATCCACGAGGCTTTGAGAGGAGGGCCGGCATCACCGTTAAATGGGTCACTGTGCATTGGGGTTATGCCCAGTGCCCTAGCGTCGTGAATAGTCAACCCGATTTGGCAGATGAAAAAAAGCAATATCCACACCTGTGATAATTGCGCAAATTTCGATGGTCAAGTGATTATCCTATGACAATCGAGAGAGACAACAGAGAGAAGGAATGCTTAATGCAAAGTACACGGATGCTCCGCCTGTCGTTCCTTTTTCTTTTCTTTTCTTTTCTTTTCTTTTCTTTTCTTTTCTTTTCTTTTCTTTTCTTTTCTTTTCTTTTCTTTTCTTTTTCTCTTCTTCCTTCTCCCCATAATTAGCTTTACCTACCCTCGTCTTCATCTTTTATAGTTACCGCCATCATATCAGAGAAGAAGGTGATAAATCTTCAACCAAAGTTGGGTCAACTGACTGATCGCAAGGGATGGTGGAGCGTAGCGAATGGGAAAGTCTCCCGAGAAGAAAGGATAATCACTGGCCCTGATTAAATTTCAGCCAAGGACGACAGACGGTGTGTGGAGCACTAGTGAAATCAAACTGCAATCTGATACGATTCCACCCAGACTTGCATATGCACAACTGCCAAAGGAGTATCTCGGATTGACCTCGGATTGACCCCTAAGAAGTCAATCTGACACGCACCGGTTCGCCCTCTAACGTGAGTAAGCACACAGCGCATGGCCAGTCATGATCGAGAATAAAGACATCAGCCCCTTGAGAGCGGCGACATTGCTTTCGCGGGCGATACTTTGGAAAGCGGCGTCATCCAGACGAATCAGACGGTCCCTAGGCTCTTGGTTCTGCACCCCGAGGAATAGACTCGTTGTACTCCGTACCTGCTCCTGAATCCTGCGGGTTTGCACTTCTTGCTGATGACGATGGTGGCAACCTGCAGGCGGTTGTTGGATGTTCGTCTTGGTATGTTGTCTTTTTGCTATTTTCTCTTGAGCTTGTGTCCCCAACTGTATTTACCGCCAGAACTCGCATAGAGTCCGCAGTACATCGTGGCCCGGAGAAGTGGAGTGCCATTAAGCCATGAAACACGTCTGCTTTCGTGAAAGGGTGGCACAGCTGGATGCCATGGACTCAGAGTAGTGAGAGAATGTTCGGGCTCCGAGGACCGGAGAAAGCCCATGGGGGCCGTCATCGTACATGCAATAATTGATGCTCGTTGGCGAAGGGAAAAAGAAAGTTGGCCATTCGCGTAACAGGTGTGGGTGTATGATGTATTTGAGGCATTCTTAGAATCTAACAAAGTCAATAGTGTTGGACCAAGCACTGATGCACTATTACTGGGGATGAGCCCAAAGGAATACATACCAATAGGAGACACGTGGCTAGGTTATCTTTTTCGTGTCATGTCCCGTCCAATCATTCTCAAAAGCAGTATCTATGGCTATGCTTCTCAATGGGGCTACAGGAGAATGGGAAGGAGGGAAGAAAGAACGAGAGAGGGACAGTTCAGAGAAACAGTACCAGCATGAACCCTGATCATCGGACAGTTTGGTTGGGTATTTTAGATGCAAGATTGTTTGCCAGAATACTCCAGAGCCTGCCGAATATTCTTTATATGCCCGAGATAGCATGAAGAGTACGGAGAGAGCTGCGAAATGCAATTAATGCACAAACAAAGACCGATAATAGTCCCATTTTCGGCTGTGGGTCGCGACAGTGGGCGGTAACCCCGATACCGACCCT
>JAOYNC020105816.1:0-34221 GCA_025802115.2 Bertia moriformis
GACATGTGAGTTAGCCTCCCCTCCCCCCTCCCCCTTCTCCCCCCCCCCCACCCTCCCCCCCCTCCTTCTTTCCCGCCCCACCACCCCTCTCCCCCCCCCACTTCGCCCCACCCCCTCCCCGCCCTCCCCCCGGCTCCCACACCTCGAAAAAAAAGAGAGAAGCCCTTCTATCCCTTGTTGTCGTGACCCCCCTCGGCAAATGGGCACTTGCTCCTACGCACAGTGTAGATGTTGGCCCCCTGTTCTGGGCTTTTCCCCCCTTCCCGCCTCGCTCATCTCTGCCTCGTTCTGGCCTGGCTGCACTCACTCCACCGCGCTGTCCGAGCTAGCCAGCCACGTCCACCCCCCCGTCTCTTTTGCTCTGGGATTGTACGCGTCTAGTCAGGCCGGCAGTCGGGCCAAGTGGTCTGATCTGGTGGCAACGGGCCGGATCTGCCAGAGACCAGCCATTTATTAAAAAGACTGGCTGGGCTGGGGGGCGGGGGTGTGCGATTCGATTAGTCGGTGGGACGGACCGGCGGCTTGGACTGGCCCGGCTAGCCAGACGGCCGATACTCGGGCTGCGGCGGCAGGTCAGGCAGGGACCCCGGCTCAAATAATTGACGGTGAGGTAGAACTCCCCGTCATCTCGATCAACATGGCCTGATTCCCCAGGCCGTCTCGGGCAGGGGTCGAATTGGCGAGCCCCTCCTCCCTCCTTCCTCTCTGGGCTCCGTCCGAGGAAGTTTTTGTCGCGTTTTCTTTTTGGTTCTTTTTTCCCTCCCGTTTACTTGTTCTGATTTCCCCTATTGGCCCCCGTCCTCCCAACATTCTTACGGTTGGCTTCTTTTTGCTCGTCTCCTCATCAGGGCGCTCTATGAGAGCGGACATGCGAAACATGGCCGTTGGAGAGGCCGTGCGCCGGATGGCTGCCGCCCGCAACGGGCTGAGCAATCCCGCCTCCTCTTGGGGATCAGGCAGACGCATCGATCAAGGCCGAGGGGGGCCGAGCCGGGGGAGGGGGTAGGATAACGGGGGAAGAAGAAGAAGAAGAAGAAGAAGAAGACGGGGGTGTCGCCTCTTCCCGCCGCATCCAAGCCACCTCTCCCTTTTCTTCGCCTCCCCCCGTTTTCCCGGCCTATCGCCCCTCTCGCTCCTCTCGCCACCCCTCATTCCAGGTGTCGATTTTGGTAAGGCTCGGAGGATTTCTGCACACGCCTGCGGGACCGCTGAGAAAATGCCAGTCGGATCCAGTGAGTGAGGGGAGGGCAGGGGGGGCCAGGTTGACAGCTTCGACGGGCGGCCGACCAGGATGCACCCCCCTCTGCTGCCTACCACCATAACGGCCTGGCGGTCGCGCGCCCCCACCCGGCTGGCCAGTCCCCAGAGGGCAATCGAGTACTCTGACTCCTGATCAGCCTGCGAGGCCATCTGCGCGCGCGCACAGGTGAGAGTCGGAGAGACGGGGCGGGTTGTATCTTTTAACCTGGCTCGCGCCTGCCCCGCGGCCGCTGGCGTGCCATTTCCTCTTTTTGATGGGGATCATCCCGCCAACGGTTCCGGCCGTTGTCGTGGTGGTAGCAGCCGGCCGCGCTCGCACAACTCGGTCAATGATCCCGGGTCCTTGCCTTCTGGAAGCCGGCGAGGAACGGGTGAAAGTGACACAGACCAGCGGTGCTGCTATCAACCTTAATCGAGGTAGAATCCACTCCCGACCTCAACCAGCCTGGTGGCTGGGTGGCTGCCGAGGCCCAAGGGACAGGTGAGAGTTTGTATGAGACAGATTTCCGCCGCGTCAGAAACGCGTGCAGGGGGAGGCTGCCGCCTCCGCCACCTCCGCGGCGGGCGGCCGGCTGTTCTCGCATTGCTGTAGGTGATTTACGGGGGGATGATGGGCGTATGATTTACGGAATGCCAATTCCGGACATGCCGAGGTCGCGGGAGCAGACCAAGTCCCGCCTGGCTCGGCCCGGCTTTTTTGATTTTTTTTTCTTCTTTTTTTTTTTTTCTTTTTTCTTTTTTGTTTTCTTCATTTTTCATTTTTCATTTCTTCTTCAGTTCTTCTATGGTGGCGGGATCTCTCCCCACCCATCCTATCATGCCATGCCGACCGCGGGCGCGCCTAGGCTGGAATTTGTCAGAATCATGTTCCCTCTCTTCCGTTTTGTTTATTTCTCCCCCGCCCCCTCGGCTCGGAGCGTCGCACGTGCTGAAATGCCGGCAGCCCATGGAGCCCATGGCTGGGTGGCGGCTCGAGGGTTTTTCGCCGCCGTGCGTCAGCAGCACATGCAGTGACCGACTCTCGCATGGGCTGGCGGCTGGCGCTCGTGTGGCGCACGAGGCTGGCGCGGGGGCGAGCTGCAGGAGCCAGGAGCTCGATCTGAGCACACCAAGGAACCTTTTCAAAAATTGAGCCGGTGCTTAATTCTGCTACTAGCGAGCGCAGGACTGGGTTGGATTGAGTGGATGGCGTCGGAGTTGCATTTGAGCACACCAGCCGCGATGCTGCTGTTTGAATGGTTGAATGTGCACAGCTCTCTCCCGAATCGCCTTCTTCGCCTCCTGACTGACCCTCCAAGTGCTGAGCAAGCCAATTTTTAAAAAGAATCGGCTCATCCGTGGGAAGAGGCTCGCTGGCCGAGTGGCCTTCTGGGTTGCCAGCGGCCGGAACTGGAAATGGGATGGAGTCCTCGGAAGTGAGTCTCCAGAGGGTCCCGACTCTGAAGCAGGCTCTGCGGAGTGAGCGGATGGGCAAGGTGGGCGGGGCGAGAGCCTGGGAAGGCTGTGGGATGGCTTGTGATATCGGCCTTGTTACTACTGGCCTGGGAAGAGTTATACGGCCGGTCCCCGACCGGGCCGCGCCTTGCCAGCCCTTTGGCCTTGATCGGGTTGGTGCAGGCGCTGGGTTGAAGCTGGAGATGTTCGGGTTGAAGCTGGAGATGTTCAGAGATTGAATCTGATCAGTCGTTGCGAAAGCACAGACAGCAATTGGCGGCGTCTGCTTTTGGCTAATCAGCGTGATATACAGTGTCAGTGTGGCGTGCGTACGTGCGAATTCGAGGTCGAGTCGCCACTTTGCTCTCATCCGTATCCAGGCGAGCGGTGAGATGATACAGTGTTCTGCCATATGGTCAATCCGGTCAGTTTAAAGGGCAGTATCGGCAGCGCTGAACTCTAGTTGATCTCTCCCATTAGAGCCCTGGCCATGCTCGTGTGGACTGGGCCTTGCTGGGTTGTCTATCTGGAAGGATGAACCCCGCGCGCGCTCGCGATCGACTCTGGCCCCTGGGCGGCGATCGCTTCCAACCCAGCCAGTGCGGCGACACGTCTGAGCCCCGCGATACCGACCCTTCCTACTCAACTCCCACCTGTCTTGGGAGAACCAGGAAGAGAGAATGAGAACTCAGAGGTGCAGTCGTCGTCGGGACAAGGATGGCACGTGACCGACTAACCAGATGTACAGATGGGAGTCTGTCTCTCTTGGGGGGGGCGTCTGTGCGCGGCGTACGAGCGGGGTTCGGCCCTAAGCCGAGGACCCAGGCCAGCCGGTATCGTCCATATAGAAAAGGGGGGACGCAACCCCCGCGGCACTTGTACTTGGTACGCTGCTTTGGCGTGGTCCAAGGTTCCGATGAATATAGGCGAGGCCAAGATTGCGAGACTCAGCGGTACATCTTATTTCTCTACGATCGGGCCTGATAACGGCCCCAAGGATGACTCGCTGGCTTTGATGCCTCATCTCCCTGGGCCGCAGCTGGAATGTCAAAGTAGGCCGCCGACAGACCGTGTGTCTGTCTGTGCTATCCATAATCCATAATCAGCTGTGTGTGTATGCAATTGTACTCTATAACCATGATGCCAATAAGCCTCGCTAGGCGTAACCTTCTTTCCTAATCGAGTAACCGGGCGAGACCGGAGGCCTACCAGAGGCCCCTCGAGCCTGTGCCGGAGAACTTCCGCCCCCCAATCACTTTCAGCTCTCGAGGCGCAGCGCGGGCTGTCGTGGCCATGTCAGTCTGCCATGATGGTGAAACTTGTCATTGAGGCCGTCCGCACGTTGACGGTGCGGTGCAGGGTCGCACTCATCTGACCGACTGATTGTCAGACGGGGGATGGGCCTGGTGGCGCCGCTGCCCGGCCAGTTGTTTCTACAGCCAGCACATGCGGCAGGTACCAGTAGTGCCAGAATGAGGGCCGACTGGTGGGATGCGGGTCCTCGCCCTATAATCTGTCTATCATCCACGCAGTTGGATGGCCAATACCTGGTCTACCTGGCTGCTGTTCTCGGACGAGGTCACGAATGCGTCATGGCAGAAGGACAGGGGTGTGTCTGGACAGGAGGACACGGCCAGCCCAAGGAAAGCTCGCTGGCGAGGAAGGCGGGACATGGCAGACGAGACTCGACGAGTCCGAGCCGGACCGCAAAGAGTGGCGGCCGGCTGGGAAGTGGACAAACGCAGGATGGGCCACGTCGGCCCTCGACCTCACGCATGACATCATGTGGCTGCCCCGGGCGGGAGTACCTGATCCACGCCAATGGCTGCCGTCCGTGAACACCTCCAGCATGGTCTGGCTGAGATGCGCCGAGCAGACCATACGCATCCGCGCCGAAGCCACGGCTGCTCACCCGGCGCGGCGCGGCATTGTTGGCCACGCCGGCACCACGCGACTTGGACTCACGCGTACCAACGCCGACACCGCGACCGCCATCAATCAAAACTCCTGCCGTGGGTTGCGTTGCCTTGCGTTCAGCTAGCTAAGCTTGCCTGACTTGAAGCGAAGGCGCGCGCCGTATCACGGCCAATGGCCAATATACAGGTAGACCGAGGGAGGCCGACAGACGTTTTACAGCTGTGCGCGCTTGCCCGCTCGGGCTCGGATCGAGTCGGCTCGAGAGAGCGACCGACTCCGGCCGGGTTCCACTTTCGCTGCCGAGCGGTGATGGGTTGTGGGGACGAGGACGGGGGAGAGAAATCGGACCAGTTTGGCCGAACTGTCGGCCCGAACTGCCGACCTGGTCGTTCCCTTCCATGGCTGGTGAACCCCGGCACTGCAGTGAAATGGTCACGTGGTGGCGAGAAACTGGTGGCCCATGGTCCGTGGGATCGCCGTACCGAGAAAAACATCCCCGCCCCCGCCGACCTGGTCACCTCTGCTCAGTGCCGACATCTCTCGTCGACGAGCATCTAATTGAATTAACGGGTCCCGCATCTATCACCGCGCTCGAGCCTACTGCGGCTAGTTGGACCGCGACAGCCGATCAGGGAGACCGGGAGAACGAGATAAAGTCCAATAAAAAACCATGACAGCCCCGCTGCCGCGCCCCCCCTCCACCGCATCCTCCCTCTCGTCCCCCCTCCGGCGACCGCGCCGGCTCCGGCTGCTGGTGGCGGCGACCGGTCCGCGCGATGTGTCGTGGGCGCGCGCCCTCGTGGTGCGCCTCTGCAAAGACCCCACCATCGACATGCGCGTCATCGTCGACGATGTGACGCCGCGGCTGAGCCAGATGGTCATGGTGCTGCGCAACGGCAGCACCAGCACGGCGATGGCGACGGATGCGGCGAGCAGGCCGGACCTCGCGGCCGCCTCGGCCTCCGGCAACACCAAGCCCGCGGCCGGCTCCGCCTCCGGCAACACCAAGTCCGCGGCCGATGGCGACACGGACAATCTAGCCGCCGCTGCTTGCGGCCACGCCACCGACGCCGAGTTCTACCACCGCCAGGCGTTCGAGTTGGCCGACTGGGCCGACATGCTCGTGCTGGCGCCGCTAGACTCGGACGGGATCGCAAAGATGCTGGCCGGCTTCGCCGACACCCTGCTGCTCGAGCTGCTGCGGGGATGGGATTCGTCCAAGAGGGTCCTCCTGGTGCCGGGTATGAGCACGCACGCGTGGCGTGCCGGTCTCACGGAGCGACACCTGTCGAGGATCCGGCGCCGCTGGACATGGATCAGGACCCTGCCGCCAATACTGTGGCACTGGGAGGACGACGACGACGGCGGCGGCGGCAGGCGGGTCGTCAACTGGAACGGCTTCAGCGAGGTCATCCACATTGTCAAAAACGAGGCCGAGCTGGTCGGGCTCGGCAGGGGAATCGATATGGAGCCGGGGGGCGGCGGCAGCCTCGGCAGCAGCGGCGGCGGTGGCGGCATCGGCAACGGCGGCGGCGGCGGCGGGGGGGTGGGAACCCCCGGAAGCGGCGTGCGCGGCGGCGGCGGCGGCGGCAGGACCCCCATGAAGACTCGTCTGCCGGCCGAGATCTGGACCCTGATTCTCGAAATCACAAACGACTGGGAGCTAGCCCAGGCACTAGGAATATACACCACGCTGCCCACGCCGAAATGCTGGACCCTCCAGTCCGCCGACCCGGCCGACCTCATCGCCGTGTATGAGCACGAGCTGCGGTGGACCGTCCTTACCAGCTCGGGAGAGGCGGTCTGTCGCAAGATCGCGCAGTCCCCGGCCGGATTCGAAGAGCTGCCGGCAACGGTGGCCCGGCTGGTGATCCGGTTCGGGCTCGTGGACGTGCTCGCCTACCTCGAGGCGAACCGGCCCTGCCTGTTCCGGGCCTTTGATGGGCCCATGATCCCAACCACGGCCTCGGCCCGGTACGCACGCCCAGAGATTCTCGAATACTGGAAGCGGTCGGCCTACTTCCGAGACCGGCATGTCTACAACGCCGAGCCGGTGGACGGGGCCAGCCTGAACGGCCACGTGGATGCGCTCGAGTGGTGGCGCCGCAGCGGCCTGCCGATGCGATACACGGAGCAGGCCCTGGAGCTGGCCAGCGCGGGCGGGCACGTGGCCGTTCTCGACTGGTGGCGCGACGCGGGGTCGCAGGATGACGGCCTGGTGCTGCGGCCCGGCCGCAGCCTCCTGCACGCGGCCCAGTACGGCCGCATCGCGGCGCTGCGATGGTGGGACGGGTCGGGGATCCCGATCAGCCACAGCGACGGGGTGCCCAAGATGGCGAGCCGGTGGGGCCGGGTCGAGGTGCTGGAGCTGTGGAGGCGCCTGCGCGGGGACGACAAGCTGGTCTTTGACGAGGACGTACTGGTCGGGCCGACCGCGCACGCCCACATCGACGTGCTGGAGTGGTGGCGCCGGTTCGCCCGGGGCGAGCTGCCGGGGATGGAGGGGCGGCCGCAGCGGGTCGAGTACCGGACGTGCGACATTGAGGAGGCTCTCGAGGATGGGATCGGGGACCAGGACCAGGTGCGGGCCTGGTGGAAGGCGAACGGGCTGGACCTGAAGCTGCATAATATGGAGTGGATGGATCTGCGGACGCTGTGGGGGTGAGTCCGCGAGTATGGGACGGGCCGCCATCTGGGATGGATACGCAGGGGCATGATGACGGCCCAGATCGCGTGCGGACGGTGGCAATAATCCGGCTTGCATGAGCATATGACATGAACACGAGACGGTTGAATGCCGCAGCTGTGCTCAGCTGGCCAGCAGGCCGCGCAGGCGGCGGCGGCGGCGGCAGCGGCAGCGGCAGCAGCAGCAGCAGCGCAAATGACAAGGAGGTTTCGAACATCCGCAGCGTCGCAGAGTGAGTCGGGCTCAGGCTCGATCAAGCCCGCCCCGGGACCGCCAGACCCCGCGTTCCCCTCTCAGTATCACAGGCCCTCCAATCGAGTGGGGCAGGCAAATGCTGGTCCGCTTCTTGTCCGATTGGCTGGCGCTACCTAGGGCTTACCTACCCCGCACCTGATTGCACGTGCTGGCGGCGGGATCTATGCCTCGGCTCATACTGCTCACTGCAAGACGCCTTCTATCTACCCCTCCTTTTCGACCCGATCCTCGGACATAAAATCATCAAGACGGATCCCGTCAGTGTCGGCCGCGCCTCACATTCGACAGAACGATCCCGCCAGCATACACATTCGACACCGGACAGCATACCCATCCGTCCCCACCTTGAACATGACCAAGGTCCTCGTCACCGGTGGTTCCGGCTGGATTGCCGCCCACATCGTCAAGAAGCTCCTGGAGCAGGGCCACTCGGTCGTCGCCACGGTCCGGTCCACATCCAAGCGCGATGCCATCCTCGAGTCGTACCCCGAGGCCGTCTCGGAGGGCCGGCTCGCGGTCGTCATGGTCACGGACCTGACCAGCCGGCAGGAGTGGGACGCCCTCTGGGCGGACGATGCGGTGAAGGGACTCGAAGTGGTGATGCACACCGCGTCGCCGTTCCACTTTGACTGGAGTGAGGATCTTGTCGTGTTCTGATATGCCCCCTTTTGTCGTGTCCTGTCATGGCCGCCTCACCTTCCGCCACCCCGACATCCTCCCCTCATCTCCTCACTTGCCGCCTCCCCGACTCACCTACTGCCTCCCCGACTCACCTACTGCCTCCCCGACTCACCTACTGCCTCCCCGACTCACCTACCGCCTCCCCGACACTTCCCCCCCCCCATCCACCTCTCAAATCCCATCTCCCCCCCCCCATCCACCTCAGGCCATCCCCCTCACACCTTCCCCACCACCTCCCCTGTCACCCCTCCGCCCCGACCCGCCGCCATCCTTCCATCAGAGCCCATTTCGTACCCCCCCCGCTGACACAGCCGGGCCAGCCGACGGGGTCGAGGCCGTGATCAAACCCGCGGTCCAGGGCACCGCCGCCGTGATGGAGTCCCTCCGCGACGCCGCGGCCGCGGTCCCGTCGGTCCGGCGGCTCATCATCACTTCTTCGTTGGCGGCCATGCACCAGATGGGCAAGAAAGCCACGAGGCTGGCCCACGACGGCAAGACATCCTACGTCAGCCACCCGATCTACACCGAGACGACCTGGAACCCGATTGAGCAGGCCGACCTGGAGGCCGACGGGGTTAGCCAGGCAGACTTTTACCGCGCCAGTAAGGCGTGGGCCGAGCGGGCCGCGTGGGACTTTATGGAGAAGCACCGGGGCCAGCTCAGCTGGGACCTCGCCACGGTGATGCCCCCGTCCGTGGTGGGTCCGGTGCTGCCCGCGCAGGGACTGGGCAGGGACGCGCAGGGGCGGGTTGTAGTGAACGAGAGCGCGGCACGGTTCGTGTCGATCATGCAGGGCGGCTGGCGCGCGGGGATCCCGCCCACGCCGGTCTGCTTCTGGGTCGACGTCCGAGACGTGGCCGACGGCCACATCCGGGCCATGGAGCGGGAGCAGGCCGGGGGGAAGCGGCTGTTTGTGCTGGCGGGCGTCTGGAGCAACCCCGAGGTGTGGTCTCGGTTCAGCCAGCTATTCCCCGATCTCGCCCGCGGCAACGCTCCGTCCAGGAAGCTGGTTCCGGACCAGAAGCCGACCGAGATTTTCCGGTACGATGATTCGGCCACGCGGGAGGTGCTGGGGATCCCGCCCAAGGGCGGGTACCTGACGCTGGACCAGTCCATCGAGGCTTCGGTCAAGAGTGTGCAGGCGATGGGAGAGGTGGCGGTGAACCCGGCGTCTATGCATGCGTGGGAGTGAGCGGCGGGGTCTCTGGCGGGAGATGGATTCCGGGGGGGGGGGACCGCAGGGGAGAGCTCGGCAGTGGATGCAGACTCGTGATGGAGTAGCCAAAGGTGAACAGGATGGATGGTAGATGCGATCATGAGAGCATCAGCGACGATCGAGGATGAAACTGAACAAGACGACCCTTTTTGAGCAAGACGCATGGCCGGATCGGCTACGTGACAAGGTCAAGTCGAGCCGGCCGGCAGTCTGCGGATTGTTGTAGGGCGGGGGCCGCGGACCGCGGACTGCGGCCCGTCGATGATGGAAGATATTCGCAGGGCGGCGAATCCATGGCGTTCTGTGGCATGGCTCAGGAGAGGTGCGGCGAATTAATGTTTGTAATGAGACTGGGGTCGCCGCCGTAGGCCTGCGGCGCGATGAGTCCAGGGTATTGTCCACGTCATTGCCTCATGGTACGGCAAATCTATACGGCCGGAGCAGGGTCCATGTTGGAGTGCCGCGGCGCAGCGGCGCAGCGAGTCCGCCCATATATACACTGGCTGGCGTTTGGGCTTGCCGGGCACGTCAGTCATATACGAGTAGACACTATAGCAAATCAACCTCTATTTTATCTCTACGATATCTCGACCACGCTATAGAACGAGAACCTTCACATTTAGGCGCCTATAAGAGCGGCTCCTATTGGAATATACCGTTAGTATTTAGGATCTCATTAAACTATTAGTTAATAAAGGCCTACGCAAGAGTAGTTTCGTCTTGCTCTATTATAACTTTGATTTTTTATTAGACTCCTACGAGGCCAGATCACACTTTCCAGACTTGAGCTTCTACTAGGCCCTCCCTATATTGCGAAAGTCTGGGGAAGCAAGGCAATTAAAATGATACGGGAGCCCAATCAATCCTGCTAGCGAGAGAAATGTTTTAGGAAAAGAGAGGGAGACAAAAGGGAATGGCGGGGAACTGTCCAGTCGTATATGACTTTGACATGACGGGCAAGAATGCACACCTGGGCTGACGTCCTCACGGTAGCATCGTGGTGCAGTGTCTACAGAGCGGGCCGATGGCCATGCAGTAAGTAGCCCGGGCCTGCGGGATGCACTACACCCGCACTGGCAGGCGTGCCCATGTTGCAGTCTGGCTGGACAATGGAGAATCTGCACCAGGTCTGGCGTCCATACTGCAGCATCATTGTGCGACCAGTCTACATGGCTGGACAACCAAAAAGAGCCTACCCCCGGCCCGGTGCCTACCCACGCAGTGCGGTGGCCCCTCGCCGGACCAGCAGGAACCCGTAGGAGCCCTGCCCGACCGGCAAGAATCTATACCGCCCATCTGGCAGTAGCTGGCAGTGAATTACCGGTCTGCAGCCGGGCGATAGACTAACCTGCTCCGGCACGCAATCCGGGCTGGCATATATATCCCCTCATACGAGCGTCAGCGTGCGCCAGCGTGCGCGGCACGCATGCGCATGAGCGTCATCAGACGGCGTGATATTCCGTATCGCGCATCCTGCTACTACAAGTACTACAAGTACTACAAGGCGGCCAGGGCGGGCGGCATGGCATAATCCCATGTGATCAGACCCTTGATAGCGGCGGCCCATTGCCGTGGCCGATTGCAAACCCCCCCCTCGGATTGGTCGTCTGTCAGCACAGGCAGGGTGACACGCGCCACCGCCGCAACACAGTCCCCGCCCGGCTCCCCTTTGTCGTGCCTCTCCCTTGACTACTTGCATCACCACGAGTCGACACCTGATACCTAATACATCGCGCCCCCTGGACGGCCAGCAAACATGTCCCTCGCACGACTAGGAATCGGCGCGACGGCAGCGCGAGGTACCCGCCTGCCCACTGCTCCACCATGCCTCCCGCCCGGGACCCCCCGCCCTGGCGCTAATGCTTAATTCCGGGTTCTCAAGCAGGCGCCATCGCAAGGCCGGCGGCGGCCGCGACCGCATCTGCTCCTTCCTTGGTCCTGCTCAGGCCCCTCTCCCCAGTGCCCTCCTTCCGCCCAATCCGGTCCGTCCTTCCGACCGACTTCTCGCCGCCGCTGCTGCTGCTGCTGACTGACGCTTCAATCCCAGCTCAACCACCACGACCCCGGCCACGGCATCGGCCCCTCCCCCTCCCGCCACGGCGGCGGCGCCGCTCATCTCGCAGCGCCTGCGCCGCCCCGTCGCGCCGCACCTCTCGGCCTATGACCGATCCCAGATCTGGTTCGGGGCGTCGGCATGGGAGCGCATCACCGGGTGCGTCATGTCAGGGGTGCTGTACGGCTACGCGAGCGCGTACGTGGTTGCGCCTGCGCTCGGGTGGCACCTGGAGAGCGCCAGCCTGGCGGCTGGGTTCGGCGCGCTGCCGTTTGTGGTCAAGGGGCTGGCCAAGTCCATGGTCGGGTGGGGGTTTGCGTTCCACGCATTCAACGGGGTGCGGCACCTGGTGTGGGACCTGGCTCCGCGGGCGGCCTTTACCAAGGCCAATATCAAGATGACAGGGTGGGCCATCTGGGGCGCCAGCCTGGTGACGGGGCTGGGGCTGGGGTACCTCTACTAGGTCCTGATCATGCACCAGGCAGTGGCGGCAGGGCGCTCTGGCCGGGGCTGGCTGGCTGTCTCTGGTGGCGGCCGCAGCCGACGCTTGTCCGGCAAGAGGGGAGAGGGCAGAGGATTCGGGTGGCAGATGGCACGTACCGGGGGGACGCGGCCGTTGCTTGCTGCCATTTGGATATCGGCGGCCGGTCAGGACCAATCGGCATGACATGACTCTCGTTCCGAACTCGTATGTCCTAATGGCAGGTGACTATGGTCACAGATATGGTCCGCGTTCTGTTGTTTCCTGGGATGAGAGAAGTGGCATGTATGTGTGTGTATGTGTGTGAGGGTGTAGGAGTGTGAGGGTGTGTCGGAGTGTGTAGGAGTGTGTGGGAGAGTGTGGTGTGCGTCAGTGTCTAGGCGAGCATGTGGGCATGAGTGTACGAGCCGATCGGTCTACGGTATTGGCCAGACACTCGTGACCCGCGACGGAGTCTGATTTACCTCGCCACAGGTGGAAGGAGCAGTCATGACAACATTCCCCTAGGCGTCCCTCCCCCCCCCAAGATGCTTCCCGCGACTCAGGTTGCTGCTCCCCTGGATCCGGTTGCCCCTGTAAAAAAAGGGCACCAAGTCCCCCAAGTAGTCCCCCCCCTCAGATCAGGATGCTCCCGCTGATCAGGAAGGATGCCTCTCCAAATCAGGATGCCCCCCCAAATCAGGATGCCCCCAAGCCAGGATGCTCCCGCAAATCAGAAAAGATACATGCCCAAATCGGATGCTCCCCTAAACCAAGTTGAACCAAACTAGGCCGCGCCCAGAACCAGGCCACAGCCCATGCCGACCGAGCAGCCCGTGGTCGGAGGCGCGGCCTTGAGAGGCTGGCGCGCTGCTGCTGCTGCTGCTGCGACGACCCGATTGCGACGTGTCCTGCTCTGGCGGTCGGGAACCGATGACGGTCATCGGGCTGCCATGTTCAACCACCGGTGTTGCGGGTCTGCGCCCCGCAGCTCGCATGGGAGCTGGCCATGGGAATAGCAGAGCTCCCGCTGCGACCATGTGACGG
This sequence comes from Bertia moriformis, assembly GCA_025802115.2. Taxonomy (NCBI): domain Eukaryota; kingdom Fungi; phylum Ascomycota; class Sordariomycetes; order Coronophorales; family Bertiaceae; genus Bertia; species Bertia moriformis. The sequence continues at coordinate 13,010 of JAOYNC020105816.1, forward strand.
AACCCCGGTGGATTGGTGGGTGGATCTCCACATATCCCACCGTACAAGCCCGGTATATATGGGCCGGGAACAGACCGTTCCCTTTCCTGTTCCCTTCATACTTAAATGGATATCATAATAGGAACCCCAGCCCTCGCAAGCCCTCGCGCTCTCTCTCGCAACCGGCCACAGCCAACACCGGCCACGGCCACACGCTGATCCGGCATCCGCGGCGGCACCTCGGGCCGGCCATGGATCGCGCCAGATCCCGGATTGATGCTTGGTTATTGCGGATGATATTGCGCATATGGCGACGTCATGTCATGCTTCTGCGGCCGCTCGCAGTCGCCTGTCCAAACAGGCAGTTTACTACCTCTTGTCACCAAGCCAACCTGGCCGTCAAACTGGTTTCTGCTCGGTAAAGTTTCCTCGCGGTGATATATAATGACTGCTCCTCCTGCCGCCTCCCCCTCCCGCCTCCCGCCTCCGACTTCCCCCGCCTCCCACCTCCCACCTCCGACTTCCCGCCTCCCCCCTCCTCCTCTGCCCTCCATCCCGCCCCCCCCTCCGATCCGCAGCTACTTTGTACTTCAGCCCAACTCCTCATCGACCCCATACGCCCCCCCCCCCCATACCCTACGGCGCCATGAAGTCTTTTCTGCCCATCTTGACCCTCGCGGCGGCGGCGGCCGGCGCCGCCGCCACTACTAGCCTATCCCCGGCCGAGGGTAAAAACCCGGCCGAGGGTCCCGAAGAGTACCTCGATACGACCGACAGTCCCGGCTGCGCTCACGACTGTGTCGAGGCGGCGATCGAGCAGTCGACAGCCGTGCCCGCGCTGGCCGCGATGAGGGAGTGTATCGTCAGGAGTGTGACCCCGACACCTCGGCTGGTACGTGCGCCGCGCCGCGCGATCGATCCGTGCCTCCCGTGTCGACGTGGCCATCAATACCAACGCTCCCTAGCCCTGGACAGCATCCTCGACACCCTCAGCCAGGGGTCGCGCGACGCAGCCGATGCCAGCTCAGACGATGCGGGCGACCAGGTGCGGATCGTGATCAGGAAGTTCAAGTTCCCATGGATCAAGGTCAAGGGCGGCGGCTTGCGGGCCTTTTCGAAGAACGCGGCCCCGATGGCAATGCCGACGGGGGGGGGGTAGCGGCAGCGATGTATTGGGGCGCGCTGGCTCTGTAGGGCGGACGGGCGGGCAGCGTGCCCTGGCCGGGACGGTCTGGCACTAGCCAGAGCTCTCTCTCCAAGGGGGTACTTCGCCATGTTGGCGCTCGTCAGAGCTCTGAGCTTGAGCTGAAGCAGTGGTTAACCATGGCGTGGTTGGAGCCGGGCTCGCGGAGAGGCCATCTGGTGTTCTGCATGGAAACGTCGGCGACGACTTGTTACTGATCAGGGCAGTCGCCCCGTCGGCGGCGTTGTTCGAGGAAGGGCAGGCTCGGCTATCCCGGCGGCGGCCCAGCTGGGCCGCGTCGGCTTGGTCTCTCCCGGCACATGTAGTTATTGCAGCCAGCTCCGTGTCCTGGTCCGGGATGGCTCCTCGCGGTCGGCCGTCGCCGATGGCGCCGCCGACCGCGAGGTCGGCGCCGGGCACACTTGGTGGCGCCGCCGGGTGCGGCATGTCCCCCCAGCCCGCAGCTGGGACCAGGACCGCCAGTCTCGCCGATGGTATGACTCTGGCATATACATACCCCCCCATCCTTGAGGAGACCCCCTTGCCTCCCACCCCACCTCCCTCATTTAATGGAAAATATGCGACTTCGCAGGGCTGCTCCTGCATCGCAGATATATCCATCCAGCAAGGCAGCTCTTGGCCAGCGCATGAAGGGTTGTGAGTGCGAGTCAAAAATCTAGAGATCTCTAGTAAATCTAGGAATAGGTACCATACTTGCACTTCGAAAGAAAGCAAAAAGCTAGCGAGCTCCAGTAAACCTAGAGATAGTTACCATAGTTGCGCATGCCGTGAATCGAACACGGGGCCCGTCGATGGCAACGACGGATTTTACCACTAAACCACATGCGCCTCAGACTATGAACACAGTGGGGATGATTTGGGTATTCTGGGGAATGAGCTGCTGCCCCGTGCGGGGACAGTCCTGCGGTCCGTTGGGAGAAGCGACCTCGCCATCTCGCCGCCCTGGATCCGGAGCCAGGCCGCCGCAGTGGTCCTGATTGGCCAATCTCTCCAGCGTTTTTTTGATCTGCCCTCGCGAGTCGGGCACTTGGGTTCCGTGTCCCTGCATCGCCAAGATCGGGCGCTGCCTGGCTGGGCGGCAAATCAGAACGCGCAGGCAGTCCCCTGGGGGAACACGCCCCCACGCCCCCCTAGCTGGACAGTGTCTGATCGAGATGGCCCCATCCGGCTGCCCCTCCAGATCCGGCTCGTACCGGTTTTTATGACAATAGAGGTGGCCTCAGCTAAATAGACGCGCACATCTGGTTCGCATAGCCCATCCGCCGCTCATATCATGCTTTAATGATGGGCTTTGCCCCTCCGCCAAGTGGACATGCCGGCGCACCCGCAGCTCATCTGTTCGGCAGGAGGTGGTGGGGAGGGCGACCGTGTCATGTCATGCGAGACGAATGCCGAGCGGGAACGGCGAGTGTGCTTATAGTGACCTGGGAGCGACCGCCGAATGGAAATGGAAAGAGACCTGGCCATCGACTGCGAGTCAAGCAGCCATTGGAACGCTCCGGCCATCGACCTCGATACATCGCAGCGACGAAGCCACGAACAACCCAGCCAGAGCACGACGCCTTCATCACCCACGCCTGGCCATCAACCATCAACTTCGAGCCAAGCACCCGATCAAAACAACACTCGGCCGCCGAGCTCCCCCAAATCGGGAGACTGACTACAAGTTGACAGCCTCGCACATTCTCTCCGCCCAAGCAAGCCACCACCAAATTCTACTTGCCAGATAGCACGTACCCAGCCAAGCCAGTTTCTGTTCAAAACCATCTAATCTTTTGATACTGTACACCCCCCCCAGCAGTCCGTCCCATCTGCCCCAGATACCGATGCATGCCCGTTCCATCCCCGAATCCGCCATCCCCGACTCCGCCATGCTCACCTTTACCTCTGCCATATAGAGATGGCGAGGCGGCAAAATGGCACGAAACACACGACCGCCCAGACTCCGCTCGTGCCCGATTCTCGCATCCCACCTCCAGGTGATGCAGATATGTAGATACACAAGTGCCATGCCCATATGTGAGAACAGGGGGGCGAGAAGAATGCTACACCGGTACCCTCCCCCGTAAAAGATAGGAAACCGCGAGAATAGAAAACCCCCTCATGCTGCCGCTGCCGCCGCCTCGCCCTCGCTCTTTCGCTCGGCCGGCCTCCGGCTGCTGCCGCCACCGCCTTCATCCTCGTCCTCTTGGTTGGTCAGATCCGTGAACATCTTGTCGACATCACCCTCATCGTCGTGGCCCGTCGCCGTCCCCGCGCCCGATCCGGCCGACTGCAGCCTCATATCATTCCCGCCGCTGCCGCCCCCCCACACGTTGGCTCCAAAGATCTTGACAGCACGCCTGCGTCCGTCCTCGGTGTGTGAGAAGATCTCGAGTGCCCGCCTCCGGTCATCATCCATATCAGGGTTTGGGCCGTCCTCGTCTCCGTGTGACAGCCGGTCCCCAACCGACAGAGCCCCCCCAGAGCTGTCAACGAGGCGGGACGTCTGCATCATCGTTGGCGTCTGGTGAAGGAGGAGGGGCATGGTCATAGATTGCGACGGGGCCGGAGGCCCGGCTTCCCCGCCGCTCTCCGATGGCGACGTCGAGTGCATCGAGTGTGCTCCGATCGATAGCGTCCGCTGCGAGGACGAAGAGCCCTGCAGGGGCGGCTGGAAGTAGCCCGTGTTGTAGACCGGGCTCGTCACTCCCGACGCCGCCGCCGTGACCGCCGCCATCCGGGCCGCCGCCGCCGCCGACAGCTCGTTGTTGATCTGTTTCCGCCGCAGGCTGTGTGCCTTGGCCCGCACATCTTCCGGCAGGTCCTCCAGGTTCGTGGCGTTGTACTGCGCCATCAGCTTCTGCAGCTTGGTCGGCCGCGGCTTCCGCGTGCTCAGGGACTGGTCCTGCACCGGCGGCGGCTCCGGTGCGACCGGGCTCCACCTGTGCAGCTCCTGTCGGAAGAAGTTGGTCTCGTACGAGAGCAGGATCTCGGCCCCCTCGATCTTGCGCAGATAGAACCGCTGGGTCTCAGACTCGTTCCGGGTCGCGTCCAGAGAGCTGAAACAGTCGGTTAGGTGGTCCCGGAACCGGAGCGCGTTGTCGATGATCGCATCCAGCACTTCCTCCTCCTCCGGCTGGAAGGGCAGCGACGGGATCTCCTCGTGCCAGTCCTGCAGCTCTTCGAGCTTGGGCCTGGCCGCGTCGCGGGGGATCTTGACTCGCCAGTCGCAGATCGGGCACGTGTACTTGTCCTCCTCTTTAATCTTGCCGCGGGCGATCTTGAGGCATCGGCTATGGTACCTGGTGAAAAGAAGTCGGTCAGTACGGCGTCAGGTTCCTGGCCTGGGTGGTTTCCGACCGCGGGGAGGAGGGGGGCGGGGGAGAACAAGACCGAACTGACCATTCATGGCACACCTCACACTCGATCATCAGCCCCGCCTCCGTTCTTCGGCAGATGCAGAACACCTCCCGCTTCGAGTCCGGGCTGGGTTCACGCGAGCACGGCTCCGCCGGCAGCCGCGGCTTGTCCGTTATCACGTCGAAGCACTCGGTGTTCTTCTCGAGCACATACTCCATGTGGCTCTTGAGAATGTGCAGCGGCGCGTTTGTCTTGCCGAACAGCTTCTTTCCGCGCCGCATCCAGTCCTCATGCCGGCGCTGCTCCCGCTCAAGGTCCGACATCCCCGTCGGCTTCGAGCTCATGTCTTCGAGCTTCTTCATCAGGGCCGCCACGTCGGCATACTTGGGCCGGCGCCGGTAGTCGAGATCCTTGGTGCGGTCCAGGATGTCGAGAACCTGTCTGGCGGCCTCGCGGTGTTTGCTCAAGATGTGATCGACCGCATCATACGTCTCCTTGGAAACGGGCAGGCGCTGGGTCCGGACCTGGTTCGAGAGCGTCTCGAGCTGGGGGTGGTGCACCACCTCGGCCGCCATGATCTCGCGCGCCTTCTTCTCCCACTGCTTGCCGTTGGTCATCTGGTCCTCGAAGAATTTGAGATGGTCGTTGTAGGGCACAATGTCGAGCCGCTGGCCCTCGTCCACGAGCGCCTGGACCTCCTCCATGGTGAGGAACATGGTCCGCTTCTCGCGCGCGTCGTCATTCCAGCGCATCTGGCTGAGACGGTGCGCGAGGCTGTCGACCTGGAGCAGGTCCACGTTGAATTCGCGGCCTTCCCGGAGCAGGTCCTCAATCACGTCGACCGTCGGGACCGTCTCCAGAGCGGCCTGGACCCGGTGTTCGTAGTCCTCGATCGCGACCGTCCGCTCGCGCAGCTGCTGGATTTCGGGGCAGTCGAAGCCTATCTGCTCCGCGTCCGCGAGGAGGCGGCGCATGTTCTCGACGTTGCGGCCATCCTGCTGCTGTTCCCTGCCCCCGGCCGCCGCCGCCGCCGCTGCTGCCGTTGCGGCCGCCGCCCCCAGCGTCTTTTCGCTCTTTCGGCGGTTCTGCTGCTTTCGTACCGTGTACACCGTCGCCTCCTCAACCCACTCGTTACACCGGTCCACAAACTCACGCAGCACCGACAGAGACGGTAGTTCGAAAGGGATCTTCTCGCCCTCGTGCAGAAGACTGCGCAGCACCCGCAGCGACGGGAGCGACTCCTCATCCAGTAGCCGATCGTATTTCTCCTCCCAGGCCTCGGGCATTCGAGCCCTATCGCGGACCCGCCGGTTGGCCGCCTCGATTTCGGCGTCGGATTTGCGGTAGATCAGCACATGGGCGCCGTCGCCGCCGTAGCGGAGGGGCTCGGCCGCGTCACAGCACGCGTGCTGGCCCGCGTGGAGCAGACAGAGGACCTTGCCGGAGGCCTGGCACCGGAACCGGCTCAGAAACGAGAATGCCTTGCACTGGGCACATTGGTATTCCTCCTCGGGAACGTCGCCGTCATCGATAATCACTGACAGCCGGCAGGCGGCGCCTTCGCCCCCACTCTCGGCCTGGTCGACGAGGGGGCACTTGTGAGGCGCGGCGGCCTCGAGATGCTTGGCGACGAAATCGTCGCGTTGGCGAACCTCCCGCCGGCTGACCTTGCTCAGCGCCGGTGCCAGCCACTTGGCCATCGAGATGCTGACCGCGCCGAGCTCAGCCGCGGTCCAGAGCAGCTCGTCGTGGGAGAAGCACGGCTGGCGCCGAAACAGCTGCAGCCGCTCTACCCCGGCCAGGCCGAACGGCTCCCAGTCGCGCGGTGCAAAGTTGACGGCCTCGTTGAAGTTGAACCCGTGGTTGAAGCCGGCATGGTACGCCTGCGGGAACGTGATGACGAACTGGCCGGCCCGCTGATCGGCGGCATACACCCTCACTCCGGCCTTCTTGAGGTGCTCCGGCGTCAACAGGGTGACCAGCTGGAACAGCAGGTCCGGCTGGGTTTCGAACAGCTCCGGCACCGCCTCCCGCATCGCGGCCTCGAACTTTTCCGCGTCCTCGGCCGGAATGCCGTACCAGGTCTTGGTGGCGCCAAAGTGCTGGTAGTTGGCCGAGTACGAGTAGTGGTCCTCGTTGTGCCAGCAAAAGGTCGAGAACATCATGCCGACGTAGACCCAGGGCACCGTCATGCCCGAGATGTCGGACTTGATGTGCCGGAACAGGCTGTCCCCGTGCAGCGGCAGGATGTTGAGGTTCCACGGGTCGGTCGAGTACCGGCTCCGGGGGTCCTTCTCGGCCGTCGGGAAGCCGGATCCGTGGGTGGTGCAGTGGATGTCGGCCCCGTATTCGACCTCGACCGTCTCCTCAATGTCGCCGACCAGGCGCCAGAACTCGTTCTCCACGTCCTCCTCGGTGACGGGCCGGACACAGCCGAGGGCCGGGTCAGTCGGCATCTTCTTCTCGAAGTAGGCCTGCTTGAACTGAGCCGCCTTTTGCTGGAAGGCCCGGAGCGAGTACAGGCCGCCATCCTCGAACCCGAACCGGCCGTCGCCCACCAGACAGCGAGGGCAGCTCCAGTCATAGTCCGATCTGGTGGCGGCAGACCGGTGCAGAGAGGGGTCGAGGCAGGTGGCGTGATAGGAATTGTCGCACGAGGCGCACGTGGTCAAGGTCGCGTTCTCGTTCCCCTTGCCGCAGTTCTCACATTTCTCGCCGGGGGTGGCGCCTTCGTCGCGGGGCATGCGCGGGCCGGTGGCTCGGAAGAGGGTCATATGCGACCCGGCCACGGTCGGGACATTTTCTGTGGAGCAGGGGTCAGTCAAGCGGGGAAGTGGGGGGGAGCGGGGGGGCTCACCCTTCTTGAGACGTTTGCTCCGCCGGCTCCCACCGTCGTCTCCGCCGTCTTTGCTTGCCACGTCGGGGCCGTCGCAGCTCAGCTGTCGCTTCAGTGGCGCCGGGCCAAGGGGCGAGGGCTTGTATTCAGGTGTGTTGGTCGAGATGTTGGCCGGGGCAGACTGCTTTGACGGAGTCGCCGCCACGGCATCCGCCTCCGCCGCGGAAGCAGCAGTGGCGGCCGCTGCTGCTGCTTGCCGGTTCACGCTCATGAATCCCGAATTGACGGCGGTGAATCCACCCAGGGCCGTGAAGCCTCCCGAATTGACGGCCGTGAAGCCGGAAGACGACGGCGGTGGGGCGTCGGTCATGGCCACGTCGCCGTTGGCCTCCTTGCTGCCGCTGCCTCCACCGTTCAGGCTGACCTGGAGGGCGTCGGTGGCGGTGCGCGCGGGCGAGTCCCGAGCGGCGGCGGCCGGGGTGGTGTTGATGGCGGGCCGCTTCCCACCCGGGGTGGGCGCCGGGCTCGGCGTGCCCAGCGGGCCGCCGTACTCTGCCTCGATCTGCTGATGGACTCCCGGTCTGGCAAGCCGGAGATACTCCTCGTACGGGCAGAGCCACTTTTGGAACGAGTTCTTGAGCGACGTGGACAGGGACGACATGATCTTGCCGCTGTATCCGAGGTCGCGCCCGATCTCGGCCCACTTTTTTTGCTTGCACACGCTCTCGAACCCGCCCCGGACCTCGACCGCCTTCTTCAGCCGGTACAGATCCAGCGGCTTCTTGTCGACGTAGGGGAGCCGGTGCAGGTTGTTGCCGCCATGCTGCTTGTGGAACTTGGACAGGCCGTCGAGGTATGCGAGGTTGGCCCGGGTACCTGCGTCCTCTTGTGAGCTGGGCTCCTCCTGCTCCCCAGGGCCGGACGAAGATGACGGGTGTGAGGGCGGCGACGTACTGCCCTCGACCGAATTGAGCTCTTGCTTTCGGGTGCGAAAGTGGAATTTCTGTGATGGGGCCGTAGCCGGCTCGCGAGTCAGCACACAATCCAAGGCACACCAGACCACGGGCTCTGGAAGGCAGTGGCAGCAGCAGCTGGCCAAGCACCCGCGTCCGCACCCGCGCCCTGACCCGGGCCCGCATCCGCACCTGCACTCACCTCTGTGTCTATCGCAAAGTCGGGATTCCAGCAATCAGGCGGGATTATCTTGCACAGCCCGTACTGCATCGCCTCGGGCGCGATCTTGCCGATGAACTCGAACGGGTCCAGCCACTCCTCCTCTGTCGGCCAGTACGTCGGCGCGTCCTGCAGCCCGTGGGGGCGGCTCTTTTTGAGCACCGGCTCGGGGACGGCAGTGGGCTGGCCCCTCCGCTCGACGGTGGAGAGGTCGAGGGGCGCGCTCCTCATGAAGCTCAGGGGGGGCGCGTGGGGTGCGGTGCCGTTGGTGGCCGGGTTGGTGGCGCGCATTCTGGTTGCCGGGGGGGGGTTGGTGCATGTGCCGCGCGTCGAGCTCGCGACGGCGCTGATGGTGGACATGGGCATCGCGGAGTGCGGGAGGGGGGTGATGATGAGAGGGGAGGGTGAGGGGGAGTCTGATGATGGGAGGAATGAGGAATAGGTCGGTCGAGGTAGGTCGTGGCGGCGGCGGTGGATGACAGGTGGCAGCGGAGTGGCGTGATCGATATCGCCAAGGAAGAGAGACCTTCACCGCTGGCGCATGGCGTGGGGTCGGACCGTGCTGTCTCCGGGGGGCCAGAGCCGGATATAGGTATTGGCCGGTGACTCGTGCCGGACGGATGCAGGATATCGTGCCGGGGCCGACCTCGAGTGGCGGGGGAAGGAGAGAAGGTCTGGGGTCAAAAAGCGGGCCGGAGGGGGGGGCAGTGGCCAAGCGCGGCGCCCTGCCTGAACTTGTTCAAGGGAAAAAAATAGGGATGGGGTGGTCCCTCCCGATGGCAGAACGCACAGTCCAAAATGCACGAGTCAAGTCCGTGGCCTGCGGCTGCCGGCGCGGCGGCAACTGCGCCGGCAACTGGCCACGGAGGGAGAAAGGGGGAATGCGCAAGAGGCCTGGGCCGGAGAGACGGCGGGACTCGAGGACACGAGGTGAAGGCCGCGGCTGGCAGATGTGGTGTGTTGGGGGTGGGAGATGGGCGTCGGAGGGGGAGAGGGAAGAGACCATACAGTACGGAGAGGTGAGGTCCAGCCAATAAGCAGCGCAGCAAGCACCAGGACTAGCCCCTGCGGCAGGTCGTCTGCCTGGCTGGAAACAGAAACCCAGCAGTGGTCCACCAGTGGGGTATGGGGGGTGGGACTGCGCGGGTGGTGTGGTGCAGTGGTTGCAGCAGCGGCGTCAGCCGCTTGGAGCAATGGACTCGGGGGGGGAGTTGCGGGTACTTGATATCGGTCATTCGATTGGCCTAGCCAGAGGTAGCAGGAACTTGAGCGACAGGGCGGGCCCCTCCACCACCAACCCCCGTCTGCTGTTCCCTTGGCGTTACCCGAGGCCGCCGGCCGTTCCTGCCAAGTCTTGTAGCGACTACTTGTAGCCGGATTTTCTTAACAGGTGGAATTTGATGCTGAATCCTGATAACCCTACTCTACTTTTTTTACGGACGCGCACCCAGGTCCGATCCGCCAAGTGGCGACTCGCCCATCCCATGCCAGGCTCTTGGGAGGGCCCGATCCGGCAGACGACCACGCGGCAGCAGCACATGCCCGCATCTCGGCCCGCCCGCATCCACTGGGCCATCAGTGCGCGGGCTCCAAGTTAAAAGGCCGGCTGGCGTCTGCGCCTGAGTCGCGTTGCTGGATCGCTTCCTTTGGTGGGGCCGACCCGACGTCTGAGGTTAGTGGGCCGGCTGTTTGCTGCCCAGCTGGAGGGGCGGGGTGCAGAACCACATGACGAGAGGAGGACAGCCCAGGCTCGACCTCACTTTTGCAGCCGAATTCCCGAATTCCGGACGTGAGTCGACATTTTCGACAAGTGCGGGTGGCCATGTTTTTACTGCTGCTTCCACCCGCTATCCGACTCATGCCTCGTTGTCGCCGTCGTTGTTGTTGTCGTCGTTGTTGTCGTCGTCGTTGTTGTCGCTGTCGCCGTCGTCATCGGACCAAAGTCGAGGGTTTTATTGATTGCATCCATCTCCGATTTCGTAGTCGACCAGTCAACTGGCCGCCACCAGCTGAATGTGCCCCTCCCTGGCCTGCATGAGTACAAATGCTGACGCTGCTGACTGCTGCTCCCTGTGCCGTGCCCCCTTCCCGATCTGGATGGCGCTAGGGGACGGGGGGAGGGGGCGGTCCCGGATCGAACTCGGTCACAACCCACACCCCCCCCCTCCCCTTCCCAACCAACATCTCTCAGCCGCTCCACGTCGACGCCCTGTCGGTGGAACGCTGCGGTTTGCTCTGAGCAGAGTATGCAGCTGCTGCATTCCAGGTGGGCCGTCTGTCTGTCCTACAAAAAACGATTTACCGGTAATCCGGCCGCGGGGGGTGGCATGGTAGTAGACCGCTAGCTGGGACGGGCCGGATCGAGTTTAGACAGAGAAGAAAATAGTCTGCTGCCTGCCGTCGTAGAGCTAGTGCATAATCAGCTCGACAGGGAGCCCAGCGCGGGGGTGCGGCCGTGGGGGCTGCTGTGGGGGGCTGCCGAGGTCTTCGCGCCAACTGGCACCAGAGACGCGACACCTGCGCAAGAACAAAACACGCCTGTTCCACCCCGTGTCGTCCGGATCAGCTCCAGGTCTCTCCATGCCGGCCGCCGCGGCCGCGCCCAAGCCGGTTCCCGCCTTCTACGCGGTCTACATCCTCCGCTCGACCCGGACCCGCACCGCCTTCTATGTCGGCTCGACCCCGAACCCGGTCCGCCGCCTGCGCCAGCACAACGGCGAGGCCGCCGGCGGGGCCCGCCGCACCTCCCGGGAGGACCGCCGCCCCTGGGAGATGCTGGGCCTCGTGTCGGGCTTCCCCGCCACCATGGCGGCGCTGCGGTTCGAATGGGCACTCGACAACCCGCACGTGACCACGTATATCGCGCCCGAGGACCGCATCTCTCGCCGCACCGGCGGCCGGAGGCGCGCGAAACCGGCCAAGTCCCTCACCTCGCTGGTCAAGAACCTGGGCCTGCTGCTGGCCTCGGCGAGCTTCGCGCGGTGGCCGCTGCGGCTGCACCTGTTCTCGCCCGACTTCCACCGCGAGTGGAAGGCCCGGATCGACGGACTGCCGGACCTGCCAGTCCTGGTCGACTTTCCGCCCCCGGGGGCTGACCCGACAGCCCCGCCGCCGTCGTCTAACAAGCCGGCCGCGAAGCCCAAGAGGACTAAGAAGACGACGGCGGCCGCTTCCCCGCCGCCGCCGGAGCAGCCCGAATCCCCCGCCGGCCCGCCCCCCTGGGGCATTCATGCGCTGGCCGTCGACTACGGCCCGCTGCGCGAGTACGTCGAGAGGGCGAACGGCGTGCTGGCAACGGCCGGGCCCGAGGTCCGGTGTGTCTTCTGCGCCGAGACCATGCCCACGGGCGGGGGCCTGCATGTCATGTGCCCCGGCGCGGGGTGCGAGGCCGCCGGCCACCTTACGTGTTGGAGCCGGCATCTGCTGAGGGAGCAGCAGCAGCAGCTGATCCCAGTGGCGGGTGTGTGCCGGTCGTGCGGCCGGGAGGTGCAGTGGGTGGACATGATGAAGGAGCTGACGCTAAGGATGCGGGGGAGGAAAGAGGTAGACCGGCTAATGAGCAGGCGGGTGGGCGCGAAGACGGGGGTGAGGAAGAAAAGAAAGAATGGGGGGAAGGGGTCGGGCAGCGAGGACCAGGGCTGGGGTGAGATGCCAGGATCTGATTGATGTCCCAGCCGAGGCCCGAAGGGGATTGGCCGGTAGATTCCCTTTGGGAGTCACGAGATATGGTCGACAAACGCAATTTATACCAAGGGAGAGAGAGGTCCTGAGATACAGTCGATATTGACAGGTGGCACAGCTACATGCCGACTCGGTGGCGGCTTCATCACGAGATGGCGGGAGATTTCAATTACACGATGAGGAGTCTCGAGATATAGCCATGTCGTGGAGCAATGAGCTGCTGCTATATTAGCACACGCCGGCTTGACCGGCAAGCGCCATTTACGGGGAGGGGACTCCCGAGACACGGCCGACGACACGCGGCCCCAAATACATGCCAGCGGTAGATGCAGATCATACAACAGCCAAGCCGTCACGGAGAGCGGACCTCCGACAGGGGCGGTGCCGTCTCCTCGCCGCGGGTCCCTCGGGGCTCTGCCGTCTGCTCTCCAGACCAGCCAGCGTGCAGCAAATCGCACCGGGCCCAGGCCAGTTCCCCCCGGTCATGGATAGCCACGGCGTGAACCGCAGTTTCTGGCCCAGATCAGATCAGAGCAGCCGCGGTCGGGATGCCGGCTGTCCAGTTGACATTATCGGCCTCACCACCCACCACCCACTCACGTCTCTCCAGTAAGAATCAACTTTCTTCCTCTTCCATGCTAGGTGTGTTGTTTTTTTCCGTGCAAGGGTACCACTCAGGTGGAGAGGAGTTGATGAAATAAGTAGGATGAGCGAAAAGACGAACCTCACAGGGGCTTGAAAAGAGGCTGGCCAGGCAGGTCCCTGCCAAGTCTGCCGCTTCTCGGTCAGGCCCACGAGGTGGGCATCACCCCACCCGATTTCCAATTTCCAGGCCCGGCCACGTTTTTCATTTCAGACCAGCCCGGCTGCCTGACCTGTTTGTCAGGAACCCGCGCCCCCGCGTCGATCGCGCCCTCTCCTCTCCCCCCCGCCGATGCCTCCGCTCACTGCATGCCCAGCCGCAGCCGAAATTGCGCGGCTGCGGCCCCGTGCGCCCCGCAGGAGGCTCATCACCGCATCTTGGTCCAGGAGATGGGCGGGGCAGATTAATTACTGCTGCCGCCACCACCGCCGCCTTCGCATTTCCCCTGGGATCGCTGCGTGCCCCTATCGCTCTTCATTTGGGTCCGACCCGAATCCCCTCCCCTACTACACTTCCGCCTTCCCTCTCCCTCTCCCTCTGCCTCTCCTCTGTCTCTGTCTCTCTGTCTCTCTGTCTGCATTCTCGATTCTTGCCCTTTTTGTATCTCGATTCTTGCCCTTTTTATATCTCGATTCCTGCCCTTTTTATATCTCCATTCTTGCCCTCTGTATCCCTCTCACCCCCCTCTCCCTCCCACCAGGCGTTGACCGTCGCTCACCCGTTTCTTCCCTTCACTTCGGCACTCCCCCTTTTTTTTACCCACCTGCAACCTTCCGGAAAGGTTATCGACATGGCCCAGTCACGCCACCTCCGCCAGCCCTCGCTCTCGCGCCCTCGCGCCGCCCGCCTGACCCTCAACACCGACGCCCTGATCGCGCCGCAGCACCTGGTCACCGGACCCTCACCCACCCCCTCACCCGCGCCCTTCCCCTCGCCCCTCATGCTCGACCGCGGTTGCACCGGCCTCCCGACCAGTGGCTCGGCAGCACCGGCCGCCAAAAGCACGGCCGGGGGCGGGTTCCCCCTTCTCGGCCGGCTCAAAAAGTCGTCGCCCGGGCCGCCGTCGGTGCAGCTGCCGACTCCGCCTGCGTCGCCCATGCCTGCCGATCGGCGGCTTCTCCGCCAGGGCGGCCCCGGCTGCGGCCTCAACCCGAGCATGTACCTGCCGCCTCTACCCTCGCCCGTACCGGCGCAGCCGGCGTCGCCGGGGGTCTGGGGCGATGACCCTCTCTGGTCGCCCTGCGGGGCGCCCTCCTCCGAGGGCTTGCTCGAGGGGCGGAGACGAGCCGACCGAACTGTGGCCGAGATCGCGGCGACGAAGCCGGTGGACGTGATTTTTGACTACGACGATGAGGTGCGGAAGACGAGGGGGTTTTGGGCGTGATGTCCACATGCACAGCTACACAATACACACGCGCATCCATCCACATACAATACACACACTACACGCGCAACCATTTACATACAATACACCCAATACCCGCGCATCCATCTACAAGCACCCTACCCGCGCGTCCATGTACAGTCCACACGTACCCACATCTACGGCCGGCTATCGGCGGTGGCAAAATGCGAAGAAGACTTGGTCGATTAGATATAGATAACTCCTGGCACCGCCACGTCTCCCGTTATCGCTCGTCCGTCACCCTCTCAGCGCAATGTGGTTGAACCCCACGATGCCCTCGGCGATCAGGATCTCATCCTCGCCCGTCCGGCCCGCGCATAGCAGTGAGACCCTCCTCCCGATAATGCCCCGGCCCCCGACCTGCAGAGACACGGGCGAGTCAAGAGCCAGCTCGACAAAGGCCTCCGCGTCGTCATCGTAGTCGTCATCCAGCCGCAGCGGCAGCGGTGGCGGGAGGGCGAACCGACAAAAGAGGCCGCATCTCGAACCGGGAGCTGTCAGATCACCAGTCTTGCTGCGTAGGGGTTAGCGCACGTGGGGCCCCGGGCGGTGTATCGGTAGCTGGCAGCTCACTGGATGACAATGCTGAGTCCGCCGTCGCATCGCAAGGCCGAGACCGTCTCCGGGGTGAGCCGCGCGTGGGTGGCCCACCCGCTGGTCGGACTGCCGGGCGTGTGGAACGCGAGATCGCACCGGACGCCGGGCGCGGGCAAGTTGCCAGCGGGCACGGGGCTCAGCGCCGCAAGGGCCCCCCCGCGGGGCCGGCCTGACATGTCGGGGCCGCCGCACATTATGCACTGATCAAGGGCAGCCGAGGGATGAACTTCTGGTTGATTGGGTGGATGCGAGGTAACGACGGGCCGGGTGATTAAAGTCTGTCCAGCAGGCCTGGCAAGGAGAAACAAGCAGCGAGGTGGGTGGCAAGATCCAGATGCGAGAGTGGCAGATGGCGAGGGAACGCAATGGACAGGCCCCGCACATGTATATATACCCGCGTCCCCAGTCCACGAGGGTGGCCCGGCCTGGTGACATGTCGGGGGGGAGGCCGCCGAGGCGGTCGTCGGCCCTGAAATGAGCATGTTCGTCAGACATTCCCCCTCGGCCAGCAGCCATCGGCCTCGGGCAGGGCGGCGACACCAGGTGAGCCGGGCCGAGGCGATTTGAGCACATTTGAGCCCGTTCTCGAGCGAGCGCGCAACCCAGGTCGGCCGCCAGTCCGCTTCATTTCCAGTCCCACGAATTGTTATTTTTACTTTCCATTTCTCATTTTGGTTTTTATTCTTGCGCCCAGGCGGCAGGAATGGGCCGTCGGCACCTGCGGTCAAATTGCATTTGAGGGGGAGCACGGCACCGGCCATTAAGGTAGGCCACCCTGATGACCGATTCCGAAAATCCCCGCCCGCCCGGTTCTGTACCTCCCCCGCCCCCGCCCCTCGCCCCTCGCACCTGCCTTTTTCATCTCGCGCCGTATCTTGACCCCCTCTCCCAGCACCCATCCAGCGCACCTGCTATAACTTTTCCGCCCCCCCCCCTCAACACCAACCTCACACCAATCTCCCACTCTGATCGCGCACTCTGATCTCCCACCATCCGCAGTCTCTGCCCAACATGAGCGCCTTGACCACTTACACTCTCCCGGCTCTGCCGTACGGCTACGATGTGCGTGCCCACCTATTCTCATTCCGTTTCTCCGCTGCTCACGGTTCCCCCATTAGGCCCTGGAGCCGAGCATCAGCCGCCAGATCATGGAGCTGCACCACTCCAAGCACCACCAGACCTACGTCAACAACCTGAACGCGGCGCTCGAGTCGCATGCCGACGCCCTCTCGACCGGCGACATTCCCCGCCAGATAGGCCTGCAGCAGGCTATCAAGTTCAACGGCGGTGGCCACGTCAACCACTCCCTGTTTGTGAGTGTTGCGGCCCCTCGCTCTGCTTCTTATTTCACCACCCACACCACCACCATCATCCCCACCACCATCATCCCCATCACCATCATCCCCATCACCATCATCCCCATCACCATCATCCCCATCACCACCATTGCCACCACCACGTACTGACCATCCACCCAGTGGGAGAATCTGGCCCCATCCTCCAGCCCAGACACCGACCCGGCCCGCGCCGCACCCAAGCTCTCGGCCGCTCTCGAGGCAGACTTTGGTACCTTTCCGCAGTTCAAAAAGTCCTTTACCGCCGCCCTGCTCGGCCTGCAGGGGAGCGGCTGGGGCTGGCTGGTGCGCGGTCCCCGCGGCAGCCTCCGTATCATCACCACCAAGGACCAGGACCCCGTGGTGGGCGACGAGACCCCGCTGCTGGGCGTCGACATGTGGGAGCATGCCTACTACCTGCAGTACCTCAACGGCAAGGCCGCCTACGTTGAGAACATCTGGAATGTGATCAACTGGAAGACGGTCGAGACTCGGTTCGTTGGAAAGCAGGAGGATGTGTGGGCGGTGCTGAAGGCGTCCATGTGAGGGGCTCTCCGGGCGGCAGATGAACGACAGCAAATCATCAGATGATGGCCCGAGGGGGGCGCGGGCAGAGAGACAGATGAAACCGGAATCAGAAATCCACTTTTTGCGCCGGTCACAGATGATGGCGCACCCTCTCCAATCAGTGCGGCAACTTGTATCCCACACGGGTCTCTTGGGCATCCCCCCGTTGAATCAGCGGAAGGGAGCGGTTTCCCCCCAAAAACCAGGACCTATATGAGAGCAAAGCTTGATTGTTGCTGCCGAGTATATACAAAATCAGCTGTAGGGAGCCTGGTCAGGGGTTCGGCCACAAAGCTTTGTTGGGTTCAAGGGGCAAGTTTGGCGGTGCAGTGCGTGCTGGGGGGGCAGAAGGGAGACATGGACCCCCGTCCTCGTCGCCAGCCGCCACCGCCCGTCCCTGGCCGCCAATTCTGGCAAGCCCACCAAAGCGCGCGCGACAACCTCCTTTTCCCGTTCGCTCGATCAGAAACTCGACCTCACTTTTTCGACATTGACCCTCTTCCCGCTCGCTCGGGCGCGGGCCAATCAAGAAAGGCGTAAAACATCGCCACCTCCCCCGAGTCTCTTTCTTTTTCTGGTCTTGCCGATTTCTCCACGTTCTGCCCACCCGAGCGGCTCCCCCTCGCTTCCCCCGCCATGACGTCCTGGTACTCGAAACTCTACAGCACCACCACCTCGCAGATCTCCTCTCTGCAGCACCGCCTGCTGGCGAGCGAGGCCGACGGCGACACCGAAGACGACACCCACGTATGCCGCGTCCTGCGCGCCTACTACGCCGAGAAGGGCGAGGCGCTCCCGTCCTGGCTGCCGCCGGACCCCAAGGCGCCGCCGCCGCCGCCGGCCGCGCCACCGGCCGGCCCAACTCCGGGCTCCCGATACGGAAACCTCGCGTCGCAGACCAACGGGGCGGGAGGGGCGGCGGCGACCAGCTCGCTCAGCTCCCTATGGGACAGTGGTAGCAGCGGTGGGGGTCGTGGTGGTGGTCGTGGTGGAGGTGGCGGCGCCGCCGCCGCCGCCAGGGGCCACAGCAGCGCAAGAGGGGGAGGAAGTGGAGGCGGGTCGGTAGGACGACCAGACGACGACCCGGCCGGTCCCCGGGCCGCGAGCGTCGGCGGAGTATCCGCCCAGGACCGGCTGAGAAGGATGTACGGCCAGAGCCGGACGACGAGCCCGGGGTCCTCGCAGGGCCCGTTTGCGCCTCCATCTGTCGGGGCCGGAGGTGGGCAGGACCGGGCCGGGAGGGACTATGAAGACCGATTCGCGCCCAACAACTATAAATCCGGCGGAGGCCAGCAGCAGCAGCAGCCATATCTGCGCGCCAACGCGCCCTGGGTAGCAGATGACCCGGGCATGGGCATGGGAAACATGGGAGACACGGGGAGGGGCTGGGAGGGCGGACGGCAGGCCCGGGCTGGCGAGGGACTGCCGAGGGGGCCCAGACAGCCGCCTTCCTCCCGACCGAGGGGCAGCTAAGATTTGTGGGGGGCGGTGCGCGTGCTGGCTACCATGTCACGGTGGCTCGCAAGGTCAAGATATTATTCTCCAAGGCTGGAGTCTATGGTTGGATACGAAAAGAAGGGGGGGGGCACGTCCGGGTGGCGATTGATAAAGGCGTGCTGTGTTCGGTCCTGGATTTGGCCTCCATGACGGCGAGCTGGGCCGAGGTTTTTAATATGCACATTTGTTTCTCTCTTCACTTGATGATTGCAGATAGCACCTGGACTGGCCAAATGCAAACCCCCAGCTTCTCGCTGCCCACCTGCCAGGCTGGCCTGGCCGCATGCCTGACGATTGGTACTGTCATACTGTTATATCCGCTGATGGGCCGGGCAGAGCGGATCCGCATCACGTGATGATCCCCCCGCCCCCCCACCAGCTAGCCGGCAGCTTGGCCCCTCTTGCCGACCACAACTACTACGAGGCCCACGACGACGAGAGAGCCACTCACTCGCCCTCTCCTCTCCGAATCACACGCCCGCCCATCATACCTCTCCAGGACGTGACTCCTCTCCTCTCACATTTGACTTGGCCGTCTGTCGATCTCCGCCAACACAATCGTGACCCGGCGCCGGCACCGCTCAACCCTGCACCTCCCCATCGACCGCGGCAACATTGGGCGCCATGTTCAGAAACAACTACGACAATGACCCAACAACCTTGTGGGTCTCCGTAACCATCTGATTAACGGCAGCGACGCCGCCGCTGATAACCAGCCCAGCTCCCCCCAGGGCCGGATCTTCCAGATCGAATATGCCACCGAGGCCGTCAAGCAGGGCTCCGTGGTCGTGGGCGTCGTGAGCAACACCCACGTCGTCCTGGCTGCGATCAAGGTAACCTTGCCCCCGCCCTCTCGCTCTTTCCGCCCTAGCCCTCTTTCCGCCCTCTCTCTTCCGCCCTCTCGCTCATCCCGCCCTCTCTCTTCCGCCCTCTCTCTTACCCGCCCTCTCTCTTCCGCCCTCTCTCTCATCCCGCCCTCTCTCATCCCGCCCTCTGTCTCTTCAGTCCAAATGCCAACTGCCCCCCAGCGCAACGCCGAGGAGCTCTCCTCCTACCAGAAGAAGCTCTTCCCGATCGACGACCACGTCGGGGTCGCCATCGCCGGCCTTGCTTCGGATGCCCGCGTGCTCTCCAACTTCATGAGGCGCCAGTCCATGTTCCACGGACTCTACTATGGCCGCAGCATGAGCATGCTCGCGCTCGCCGACCAGCTGTGCGACAAGGCCCAGTGGAACACCCAGACATACGGGCCGCGGCCTTACGGGGTAGGACTCCTGATCGCCGGCGTCGACGACGATGGCCCGCACCTGCTGGAGTTCCACCCGAGCGGCCTGATCCAGGAGATGACCGCGTTCGCGATCGGGGCCCGGTCCCAGATGGCCCGGACCTATCTAGAGCGCCACATGGACGAGTTCGCGACCGCGTCCCGGGAAGAGCTGATCCGGCACGGCATCAGGGCGCTGCGCGAAAGCCTGGTCCAGGACAAGAAGCTCACGGTCGACAACACCTCGGTCGGCGTGGTGGGGATCAAGCCAGGTCAGGAGGGAAAGCCCCGGCCCGACCTGGAGACCTTTAAGGTTTACGATGACCAGGCCGTCAAGGGATGGATCGACGCCGTGGCGGATGAGGGGAAGAAGGAGGCGGGAGAGGCGCAACCGGCACAGCCGACGACGGAGGAGCAACCGCCGCCAGAGGAGCAACCGCCGGCGCAGCAGCAGCAGCAGCAGCCGGGCGATGAGGATACGATGGAGGTTGATCTGTAGGGGCGGCGGGAGGCACTGACGCCTTGGCAGCAGCCAGAGGCGTGAATGCTATGTTCTGACAGACAGAGTGCTGCGTGCTTGTGGTTGGCTGTGGTCCGTAGCGATGCTCGGCTCGGCGACGGCATGGTATTACTTGCTGCCATTTTCGTCGCGCGCGAGCGCTGCCTGTCTTCTTCACGTATCCTGGTTTCTTTTTTGTTTGACCAGGCTCTCGGGGCTTCCCCCCCCGAGATGGCCGGCCAACTCGCCCGCTTGGGGAGGTTGCGGATCAAGAAGGGTTGTCTCGGTAAGCAGCCGGGCCAGATGGCGCCTTCTTCCTCGGGGTAGAAGCGTATACCCACTTCAAGAGTGTGTGGGTAATGTATGTGGGTATGCGTATGTATTTAACGCCGGTACTGTTGAAGTGGGTGCAGAGTATCCCATCGGCGGCGGGCTATCATGTATAATCGGATGCACATCTTTCCGATTATCGGGTACGGTTCGCAGCCAGATTGCGCTTTCGTCCTCGGAGGGGCTCAAGTCGTGACACATGGCCGCAGCGATTAAGAGCAGTGCGACCCCGGTTTTCTCACCCTCCGCCCCCCAATCCAAACAGCTGCGCTGTTATCGTGAGATACTCCCCCCCCAAGAGGCTTCCTTCCCATTGCGACGTGCAAGTCGCTGGCAGTAATGCGGGTCGGGATGCCCGCTGCAGCGGAGGCTGGGGGTTGGTCCGTTTCGACGCCCATGTCTTCTGCATCCTACTGCGGGTCGGTCCTTGTTCGATTCCGTTCGGTTCGGTTCGAGTATGGATAGCCAGATGGATCCCTTGGTGTTGGTGTCATAACGAAATTGACGAGGGGTTATGTCCTGTCGGATGAGCGGTGGCGTAATAGAAGAATGGAGACGGATCTATGGTCCGTGGACTCTCACGTGGTCGCGTCCCGCCACACAGCATGAGAACACGGTAGACAGCCCACGCTGGTCTGCGCAAAACACCCTCCGACGCCCGGACTCGACTCGACAATCCCATCACCCCCACCCACTCACCCACCGGCCGAGCATCAGCCACCACCCTCGACTCGGTCGTTTTCCGTCTTGATCTCGACCGAACAGAGAACACTGATCCAACATACCAACCATGGCCGAGGCGCCGAGCAGCGGCGAGATGGACCGCAAGGCCGACGAGCGAATGGAATTCTCCACGTCGAA
>JAOYNC020105914.1:0-34155 GCA_025802115.2 Bertia moriformis
GTAGGGGAGGAGGTGGCGGTCGGGGAGGGGGAAACAGGGAGCCGAGGGAGAGGGAGCCGAGGGAGAGGGAGCCCCGGGAGCGGGAGCCCCGGGAGGCGGCAGAGTGACGATGGGGCCCGCAAAGGGGCAAGCGACAAGGGCTATAAAATCTGCATCGGGTGGCTTGCGCCCAGCCGCAGATGCAGGGCTGGCAGGGCAGGGCACCGTATGACTTGAGACTCCTCCATCTAGGAAACTCGGCGGGTAGAGGAAGATCCGGCCGGGACATAATGACCGTGCTTGAGTTGTTTATCACCGGAATCGTTGCCGGCGCCGCTCTCAATCTCGAAGACGGCTCGATCTTCATGCCAAGCTTGTCCTTTATGGATGCGGGCTTCTCCACAGAAGGGCTGGTTCTTCATGGCGGGGGTGGGAATTCATGCCGAGGGGTAGATGGGGCGTGTCAATTACGATTATCCACGAGCCCCAGTCTCGGCCACCAGACGAGTCGTGGCTTGCTTGGGTATCTTGCTCTGTTTACCGAGGCTCGCGATTTCCTAGTCTTATCTTGCCCTCTCTTACCTCTCTCTTACTGCCCTTCTTCCCTACGGCTCATTTTAACTTGATCTCCGGTCCGCTCCCTTGTGACATGACAGCTCAAGGGCGAAACGGCCCGATGGCCAGATTCTGGCCGAATGATGACGTTGATAAAATACACAGACACGACTCGTATTCGGAATCTGGTCACTCTTGTAATCTCGTGTCGATAGCGGTGGGTGGGTCATCGTGTCCGTCATGGTTGATAGAATCGGCTACTCGCCGCTTGTGCCTTTGGGAAGATATATCGAAAAGGTAGCCGGCGAAGGGTCGGAGGGAATCAGACCAGATGCCGGCAAAGATATTTGCTGGCTCGATTTCAAGAAGAACGACCCCCACGGCACTGTCTGCCTCTCCAGACCGCACTGTCCGGGTCCGCAGCTGCCTGAGATGCATCGGCAAGGCTCACACATGCGCCTTCCGCTTTGGGAAGTGTGGGTCCCCTCCCAGAAGGTCAATGACGTCATCGCCGAACTACATACATCGCACTCGTCTGCTCACCCGGCCTACTCCCCATCCCTCCACACAACCCCCCCTCCACACAACCCCCTTTCCACACACTCATACAGCCACCCAGAAATCTTAATCCGACCGGTTGTTCGGCCTCCCAAAATGTCCCAAGATACCCCGACGGGCAAGAAGAACGGACTCGTCGAGTCGGTGCAGGCCAAGGCCCAGGAGGTCCTGTGAGTTGCCTTTTCCTCCCGTACTCGTCCTGGTCCGCGGCCAACTATCCGATTCGACGGCCTCTAATCATCGCCCCCACACCTCCCCCCCGGCAGCCACGAGGACTATGAAAAGACGCGCATCCTCCTCGCCGACGCAGCCAAGAGCGGTGCCTATCTCTACCCTATCCGCGTAAGCTCACCCCTTCCCCCGACTGCTCCGCCCCCGTCTGACCCCCAACCCCAACAAAAAGGGCATCGTCTACTTCGCCACCCACCGGTCCCTGTGGACCCCCCTCCTCCAGCTCCTGGTCCCCTACCTGATCCTGTCCGTCTCCGTGCTCGGCGTGCTCTTCTTCGTCGGCTACCTCCCCCAGCTCGCGGTGCTGGCCTTTGTCAATGGACCGCTCGCCGTCTTCACCACCGTCCTGCTCGTCCTCAGCGAGGCCCAGGCCGTGACCAACGCGACGGCCCGGACCTGGCTCCTCCAGGATGGCCTGCTCGACACCTTCGACGCCACCATGCTGGCTCGGGGTCGCTCCGGCATCGTGGCCGCGGGCCGCGAGGTGCGTGCCGGCAGGACCGATCCGGTCCAGCGGCTCGGCCGGGTCCTCAAGACCCCGTTCAAGCGGTTCAGCCCCGCCGCGCTGATGCGGAGTATGATCTACCTCCCGCTCAATTTCATTCCTGGTATGCGCCGCCGCCGCCGCCCTCACCTCCTGGCCCACTCGGCCTCATCCCTGCGCGTGCTGCTTGGCTGATGATCGCGCGCTCGCTCAGTCTTCGGGACCGCCGCGTTTGTGTATATGCAGAGCAAGGCGCGCGGACGGAGCGTCCACGACCGGGTAAATTTGCCGACCCGCCCTTCATATCCTCCCCCGTCCTGATGGCGCTTGGCTAACGCTCCCTCGCGTGACGCAGTACTTTCAGCTGAAGCAGTGGTCCGCGTACCAGCGGAAGCATTGGCTGGAGCAGCACCCCGGCCCGTACACAGCGCAAGTCTTATCTCCGTTTTTCTCCCCCAACGTTTCCCGTTCTGGCCTCCAATCTGACAGCAGCGGGCGGCTGATGGCAGGTTCGGACTCGTCGCCACTCTCCTCGAGATGGTCCCGGTTGCGTCCGTTCTGTTTTCTTTCACCAACACGGTCGGGGCCGCCCTCTGGGCCGCGGACCTGGAGGCCGCGGCCGCGACTGCGGCGCCGGAGAGCACCGCCACGAACCTGCGCGACGTGGCGGGTCGGTCGATGGAGGCGGATGAGGCGGCGGAGGACAGGAAGGGCATGTAGTTAGGGGGGCCATATGCTATGTACAGCAATCGCCCCTTGGTGGACATGCATAAGAGGGCCCGTGGCGGCCGGGCAGAGTTTGATAACTGATGGATCCTGAATCCCCGTACGTGATGATGACCCACGCCCACCGCCGGTGATCGACTAGCCGAGCCAGCCTCGTGGCCGCCCGCGTACTTAACTCTTCACCCCGCTCCCGTGCCGCCCTGGTCTTCCACTCTCACCGGCCCACTCTCACCGGCCCTCCTCGTGCCCCGCTTACCGGGCACTGACTTCTATAACCACCCTGCCACCCCCTCTCATGCTGCTGTACCCTCTACCACCTTCTACCACCCTCCCTCTACTCTTTATTCCGTCTTTTCGGCGCCTCGCCGACTCGCGCCAGTCAGACAGCCATACATCAGCATATCCGCACCAGCACCCTCCTCACTCACGCTCTATACCTATAGACACGCAGAGAACCATGTCCTTCCTACATTCATACTGGCCAAAATACGGGTTTATACTCTCAGCTGAGCTAATAACTAACGGCAAGTTATTCGGTATCAGCAAGATGATACAACCATACACTGCAGACCGCTCGGCCCTCTCCCCCCCCAGTGCCCGCCTGCCCGTCCTATCATCCTCTTGTGCCTGCACTCAGGACTTTGTACCCCACTACCCCGTCTTTCCTTCTATCTTTCATTTCCCTTCCTTCCCTTGATGGCCTCTGATATCGCCCCCCGAGCGCCAGGTCTAAGCGATGGCGGTAGCCCTACTGACACAACCGAATTACGCTTCTGTTCTTGACATAATTACTATTAGCATTAGGCCGTTCCCATGGCTGAATAGCCGGCCGGGTCGGCAGCCTGTCCCGACGAAGCCGGGCAGCCAGGTCTTCCTATGGTCCGGTGATCGGCTTTGGAGGCAGGCTCGCTGGAGTCCCGTAGCTCAGAAGCTGACTGCCGGCCGCAGCGGCGATTCCCTGTGGCAGCGCCGGCTTGCTAGGGAGGTGCGTGCTGCGCGCAAGCCTCTGCTTCTGAGGGCTGAGAGCTGGGGGCTGAGGCGGGAGAGACGCGTGTGGCTGTGGCAGTGGGGTCTGCGACTGAGGCGAAAGCGGTGCCGGTGGCGGCTGCGGCAGTAGGTGGGTTTGCTTGGGCTGCTGTTGCTCCAACCGGTCCTGCTGCTGCTGCTGCTGCTGCTGGATAGGTTGCTGCTGCATCATCGTCCCCGGCTGGATGGGTTGCTGCTGCATCGGAAGCGGCGGCATCTCCATCTGCGTCATGTGATGCTGAGTGGGCTGCTGATGCATCGCCATCGGCAGTTGCATCTGCAGTGCGGCATGCGGCGGCGGCATCGGAGGCGGCGGCATGGTCATCTGGACGGCGGCATGAAATGACGGCGGCATCGCGCCCGTCGACCCCTGTCGGATCATGCCATAGCCCCCGCCATTGTACTGTGGCAGGGGTATCCCCGCACCCGGCTGGTACCCGTTGCAGCCGGGTCCCCAGCCACCGCTGCCGGCCCCGGCCCCGGCCAGCAAGATATGGTGAGTGGGTGCTATCCGAGGGCTCCCGTGGTGCGATCCGGAAGTCGGGTATGGGGGCTGCGGCGGCTGCAGCGGCTGCGAGTCCGGAGCCGGTATTTGACCCATCCCGCCACCAGGCACAAACGACTGGATTTTGGGATTCAGTGACGTGGTTCGGTTGTAGCTGCCGGGAATCGGGTGCTGGCTCCGAGGATCACCTGGGACGACGCTGGCTGGGAGCTGTCCATAGGGGTATGGCATTCTCATACCGGCGCCAGGGCCTACGCCCATTGCAGGGCCCATGCCCATCCCCATGTCCGTACCCATACCAATACCCACGCCCACACCCACGCCCGCGCCCGCGCCCATGCCGGGCTGGGAGGGAGCAGTGCCCGGCCTGCGACGCTGGCTCTGGTTCTGCGGATAAGGGGCCGGGGTCGAGTTCTGGCCTTGGCCCTGGCCCTGACTTGAATAGGGCATGGGGACCTGGCTCAGCGGGTTCGGATAAGGCGGCGTCACTGCAATAGGGGGAGGCTGCTGTAGCTGGTAGCTGGTCTGGGCTCCGGCCATCGGAGAGGCCCCGTAAGCCGACATCGGACTGGTACCGTTCTGGCCTGTCGAGTATTGGGGCTGCTGCTGCATCTGCTGCATATTTTGCATCTGCTGCTGCTGCATCTGTTGCTGCGGCGGGCCAGACTGGGGCGGGTACTGGAGGTTGACGTGGGTTAGCTGGCTGGCTGGTTAGTGCAAGGAGATCGGGCTGTTCGTACGCTTACCATTGGCTGCGATAACCCATATGGAGGAGGGGCCGCATAAGGCCCCAGCTGCATCGGCTGCGGCGGCGGCTGATTCTGCTGCTGGCCGAAGCCGGCATTTGGGTGCGGGAGCGGGAGCGGGTGCCCATATGCGTGACCATGGCCTCCCATCGGCATCGGCCCGTAGCCGGGCTGGATCGGAGTCCCGTACGGGCCCAGTTGAGGCGGCATGTACGGGCCGACCGGCGCTTGGTTCCAAGCCTGGGGGTGGGTGGGTGCCAGATAGTAACTGGTGAATTGGTGCCGTGATTCGAACCCGTCCGAGTCACGCCGCCGTCCCCTCCCGCGTCTCCCGTTGTTGCCCCTGGTCTCCCTGTTGGGAGCAGAGCCTGCCCTCGATGGGCCGCTGTCTGCCACATCGGCCTCTGCGTCGGGAGTCAGCAAAGCCGGCCACTTGTGCGACCTATCGCGAGTGATCGGTGATTCATTCCGTCTCGGATGGATAGAGCTACTCACCCGCCTCAGCCGAGCTGCCAAATATCCGTTCCCGCGCCAGCTTGTACGCCTCCTCTCGCTCCGATCTCGTGGGTCTATTTGATCGAGGTCAGTCAGGGCGGCGGCAGGGCAGGGCAGGGCAGGTGGCAGCGGCAAGTGGACAGGGCCCGGTCTCATCTCACTTGGCGTTGTTCTGTGCATCCTTGTTCTCCCTGGCCTCGCTGTCGGCCTCCGAGGCCGTCTTTGAGGGGCTGGAGTTCTGCATTCCCGGCTCGGCGTCTTCGCCGCGGCGCATGATCTTCTTGGGGAGGACGATGGGCGGGGGCGTGACCGTGTTTTCGGTCAAGCTGTCGGCCAAGACGTTGGCCAGGGAGGTGGGCACACGGCAGAACGGGGTGCGGAATATCCTGACGGCTTCGAAATGCGGCTCGTACGAGTGGGTCATGTGGTAGTAGTCGGCCAGCTTGTGGGCCAGCATTCGGTAGAAGGCGTTCAGTGGCTTATCAGGTCCCTCGCGGACGTCCATGTAGGGGTCCCTGGGAGTATCCGGGCGTCAGCGTCGGGCAGGAAATATGACAGGAGGGTTTCGACCCCGATTCTCGGTCCTCGACAATCCTGTTCTCAAGAGACATACTTGGAATTCTGCACGAAGCTGATCAGCTGGCTCTCGAGCCGCAGTAGGAAGAGTCGGTCCCGCGGGGTCCCCATAGCGTCCAAAAGCTTCTCATCCGGGGTCTGGCGGTACGCCATGCCGAGGGTGTCGGCCGCCGTCATGGTCGGCACGGCACGGCCAGCGGGCTGCAGCAGCTGCAGTTCAGACGAGGCACTCATAGGCGTGATGACGCCCGGGCGAAGGATCGCGCCTCCGCCACCTTCATGGCAACCGGTATTGTTGCCGTTGTTGCCGTTGCTGCTGTTGTCGCTATAGCTGTTATTGGCGGGGACGGCGGGACCAGCGGCGGCGGCGGCAGGGTCGGGGCCGGGGCCGGGGGCAGAGCCGGCAGCGACCACCGCGCCGATGTTGTTGCTGCTGCTGCTATTCTTGTTGTTGAGGGGCGGCCGCCGGTCAGGGGGGAAGATGGCGTCACCCAGCTGGATATTCCTGACCCTCGCATCCAGATCAGAGACCATCCGCGACGAGATGAGCGAGCTCCGGATCGAGAAGGAGTCGTCATCATCAGCCGCCGCCGCCTTCACGCTGGCACTGTCATCGGGCCGGAGCGACTCTTTCTCGTCCATCCCGAACGTGGTTCCCGACGTGAAGCTCTTGCCGTCCAGGCTCGGCGGCTTGGTACCCAAGTCCGAATCCGCCCTCTGCGAGCCATCCGAGCCATCCCGGTTGATCAGCCGGGGTCTCTGTCCGGTGAAGGCAGGGCACGAGGGGGATCGATCGACAGCGGCCAGGTCTGGCGAGCCGAATACTGGCAGCCTAGGTCCAGGCTCGATCATTTCGTCGGCCATGTTGTGTGTCGGATCCGGGAACGGAGCCGCGGCTGCAGCTGCGGCGGTGGCCGACCCGGGCTGCCACGTGACGGCCGCGTCGTTGCCGACAACAGGAGGGGGTGCTGGCTTCGCCATCGTCATCCCGCCTTTCTCCTTGCTAGAGGCGGCAACAAGCTGGATGAGGCCGGGAGTTGGTCAGCTGCGATGTTGCATTGCCATGATACACTGCCATGTCAACTCCAGCATCCGGCCCGCTAGGCCTTCGATCCAGCTGGGCAGGGCAGGGGAGCGTGCCATGTTGAAGAGCGGGACGAGCCCAGACGAGACAGCAAGTCGGTCGCCACCGCCGCAGTTTAACCATGGCCGGCACACCCCACGCATCTCCAGAGCCCCCCGAGTCGATCTGGCCAGCCACTGGCCGGCAAGAACCCATCCGGGCAAACAGCACCGGCAGCAACAGATCGAGCGTCGGGAGGGGCTGGCCGACTGGCCGAGGAGGGCGAGCCGATCGAGGAGACCGGGGTCCGTGTGATACAAAAGAAAATCCCGAAAAAAAGATGAAAAGGCAGCAAGCGCACACAAAACATACCTTGGCAAATGTGGCCTTGTCCGAGGCCATCGCTTTTTCCGGTCTGCTCGGCGTCTCTGTCCGACTGATTGGCCGGTTGATAGGCGCTGTGGCGTACCGGCAGGTATCGGTGGGCAGGGGTCGTCGCGAAGAAGCTCGCGAAGGGTGCGCCGGGATGGGAAAGGGTGGTTCCCCCCCGCGAATCGGATAGGTGGGTGGGAACGGCGGGACGGGGAGGGGGGAGGGAGGGAGGGGGGAGGCCAAAAAGTCAGGCAAGACCTAGGCGGGGGGGAAAAGTCCTTCCCACTTGCTGGATCGGGCGCGCCAAAAAAAATTGAAAAAAATTTGAGATGGGGGAGGTGGGCAGAGAAGAGAGAAGAGAGAAGAGAGAAGAGAAAAGAGAAAAGAGAAAAGAGAGAAGAGAGAAGAGAGGTAAGAATGATAACCAACTACCAAGCAAGGCAATGGGCAGAAAAGTAAATAGACGGAGGGGAAGGGTGGGGGAGAATGTCAAGGAGCACGACGAAGGAAAGGCGGCGAATGTCGGATGGATTTCATCATCCAGCATGATTCTCTCCGCCAGCATCCGTCGTAGCTCTCTTCTTTTCCCTTTCTCCTTTTCTGTTTCCCGACATGCAGCTCTCCTCTCGGGGGGGAGGTGGGGAGGGGAGGACGCGCGGGCGCGACTTATGTCTGCTGAAGGGAAGGAGGGGGCAGGGGGAGAGATAGCGGCGGTCCCGCGGTCCCGCGGCGATCCTGAATCATGGGTTTTTGCCGGTTCCGGGAGCTGCTGCCGTCTGGCCGCCGACTGGCGGGCAGTTCATGCCCGCCACTGCCAAGCCGAATTGCCACGACTAAGAAGAAGGGGAAAGTGACGAGTTTCCAGTGTGCAGATATATCTCTAAATACATACGACAGAGTAGAAATCTTGGTTCAGTGCACAGCGCCAGAAAACCGGGGTCAAGTATGATGCCGAGATGGGAGATGCCAGATGGGTAAGTGAAAGTGGAACGGGCGAGAGCACCCTGGTTTTGGCAGAGGCGTGCTTGACAGCTTGCCAGAGGGGTGGTTATTTTTCCGTGTCGGGGGTGGTGGGAAGGCCCGGCCAAGTGCCGGACTGGCCAAGATCGCGTGCGCTGCTTGCCCACTGATTCATACGTGAGCGCCTGATGTCATCGCGGTCTCAGGACCAGCAAGTGAGGTTTCACATTTGCTTGAGGTAGCTTTCCCATCCCCCTCTCGGACCAGGCCGCAGTTGACAGTTTGCCCTCGCAGACTGGAGAGCTGCCCGAAAACGTTATGTAATCGGCCGCCGCCCGCCATCTGCCAATTCAATTCAACCTCGAGCCGCGTCACCCCTTGTCTTTTCTCCGGTCGCGCCGCCGCCTCAATGCGAGCCTGACACTGAACACTCGGAAAGAAAAAACAAAGCCGAACAAACCACGGCCGTTCCACCGCCTGCCTCCCCTTGTAATAATGTACGGACGAGGCTATGGGTCCGGCTCGGGCACCTATCGTGGTCGACCTGCCGGCGGTCCGACGCCGCCAACCGTCCAGTGTCAGAAATGCCTCAAACGAGATATGTCCAACACCCCCCCTGAACCATTTGCTCTCGCCACCTGTGCTGCCCCGCCGTCGGGTCGTCCGGACGCCAGACTGACCTCAAAATTACGCCACTACTCGTATGACTGCCAGACCGCTGCCCAGGACCGGCCCTATGTCAAGCGGCCCTCGCGGTCTCAGCAGCTGGCAAACCCCAGCCTCGCACCCAAGCTGAACAGCGACGTGCCCAATCCGCTGGAGCAGAAGGCCGGCGCCGCCGACGCCGAGCTCGATCGCCTCAAGGCCGCGCGCATGCGCCGGAGAGAGCTGCGGGTGCGGGAAGATGAGCTGTTTGCCGAGGCCGAGAGGCTAAACCGGAAGGGTCTCCGAGAAGAAGGGGGAGAAGAGGGGGGCGGGCCGAAGGGTGGCGGTGGCGGTGGTGGCCAGAGGGGCCGGAAGAGGACCAGGTCGCCCTCGGTCGCATCCGAGTCGAGCGAGCTCCCGTCCGTGCCGTTCCGCGAGCGCGTCGCGCATCGACACAGCAGCGTCACGGACGAGTCCCGCAGCATCTCGCCGCGACGACGCGGTGCCGCCGCCGCCAGATCGTCCCACGCATCTCTGCGGTCGAGCCAGTCTCCGTCTCGCAGCTTGTCGCCGCCCGGGGAGGTCTCTCGCCGACGCCGCGATCGCCTCTCTTCACGCGGAACCGAGAGCGATGGCCTCGGCCGGGCGAACCCGTCTCGGCGGTCGAGCGAGTCTCGGTCCCGCAGCTCATCGCCGCGTGAGGGGGCCTCCATCCAGCGCCACCAGCGCCTCTCTTCCAATAGAAGCGAGAGCAAAGCCTCTGGCCGGGAGAACACGTCTCGGCAGTCAAACGAGTGTCGGAATCGCAGCTTATCGCCGGCCGAGGCGGAACCTGCTCGTGGTCGCGGACGCCTTTCCGACCACACCGCCGAGAGCGATGGGCAAAGCCGGTCTCGGCGGTGGACCCGGTCTCGGTCTCGCAGCTTATCGCCGGCCGAGGAAGTCCCGGCTCCCGTCCGCGATGGTGATCGCGATGAGAGAAAGAGCTTGTCTCGGCGGGAGACCCGGTCCCAGTCCCGCGGTATGTCGCCAGCTGAAGAAGCCCCCGCTCGCGACAGCGATACCCTCCCCCGAGCGATCTTGTCTCGGCGGTCGAGCCGGCCCCGATCCCGCAGCCCATCGCCATCTGAGGAGGTTCCCACTCGCGACCGCGATACCCTCCCCCAAGAGAGCCCGTCTCGGCGGCCGAGCCGGTCTCGGGCCCGCAGTCTGTCGCCAGCCGAGGAGGACCGCCCTCGCGACCGCCTCTCTCGTGGTAGACGCGGTGCCGATGCCGCCAGTCGGGAGAGCCCGTCTCGGCGGTCCAGCCAGTCCCGGCCTCGCAG
Organism: Bertia moriformis; assembly: GCA_025802115.2. Lineage (NCBI taxonomy): Eukaryota > Fungi > Ascomycota > Sordariomycetes > Coronophorales > Bertiaceae > Bertia > Bertia moriformis. Next base: position 10,247 of record JAOYNC020105914.1, read on the forward strand.
CTCGTCGTCGGCAAGCGAGTCCGCCCGCAGTCGCGGACTACGCGGACGCCGCGGACGCCTCGCCTCCAACAGTTATGATGGCGATATATCCAGCCGGGATATCGCATCTAGGAGACCGAGACAGTCCCGGTCCCATAGCCGATCGGTGGCCAAAGACATCCCTGTCCGCGGCCGCGAAAACCTCGCTCCTGCCCGGCTCCCAGTCTCGCCAGTCGATTCGTACCCTGCGCGGTCCCCACGACAGCCGCTCTCACAGGACTGTCTACCACAGTCCGGGAATCATCTTCGCCCGAGTCATCCTCGTTCAAACTACGCTCGTACGAGCCATCCGCGTTCAAGCCACCCCCGCTCGAGCCATCCTCGTTCGAGTCACTCTCTGGAGCCGAGAGACGTATCGCCGCCGCCGCCGCCGTCTTCTCGGCGCCGCCACTCGCGTTCGAGGTCTCCCGAAAGGCTACTGAGCCGGCACAGTGCCAGCCGGGACAGCCATCGGGGCTACAAGCAAGCTGAGAGGCAAGTCAACACGGGACGAGCTGATGGAAGACGAGGCAGGGACGATGACGACCGTCGCCAGGGCCACCATGATGGTGGACCAGGGTCGAGGAGCTACCGAACCTGGCACAGAAACGACGACGATGGCCAGCTTGACCAGCGATACCGCCATGCTGACCCAGATCATGAGAGGGGGAGCCGGCGCGGCTACGAGGACCACAGCCGTCACAACAATCAAACACGCAGATCCGAGCGTTCAACCGATCAGGGCCACGAGCCCGATCATCCCTATGAGAGGCCTGTGCAAGCCATCTATTCCGACCATCCCGCCGACCAAGGCCGTGGCCGCGATCGCCCCGACCAGAGAGCCAGACGAAGTGGGCATGTCGACATCCGAGCTGGGGAGGCTGACAAGCCCGACGAGGAAGCCCATGATCGCCAGCATCCCAACAAGAGAGCCGGGCATTCTGATAGCAGAGCCCGGGGGCTGCGGGATCATTCCCACCCTGGAGGCCACAAGGGCGAACAGGCCTCCGGTCGAATAGGCCACGAGGGCAGATCCTTTCGGGACCTCAGCAGCGGGCGTGACCGTCGCGACGATCGGGGTCGCGAACTCGATCACGTCGATCACGACGACGACGATGGAAACGGCGGCGGCGGCCGCCGCCGCCGTGAAGACGGCCGCCCAGACGATCCAAGCTCTCGAAACAACCAAGGCCGGGGGCGGGGGCCAGGGCACGACGTGTCGGTGGAGAGGGCAGGGGCCAACAGGGAGGAGGACGACCAGCGACCCCTTCGCCGCCGCTCACCGTCGCCGCCGCCCAGGCCCGAGTCTCCTCGCCAGCGGAGCCTGAGTCCATACAGCAAGCGAGTCGCATTGACTCGGCAGCTAACCATGGGGAGGCGAGGGTGAGGGTAAGGGCGAGGGTTGGAGCTGGGCAGGGATGAATGTGTGACTGCTGGTGCCGCGGGCGACGACGACGGCAAGGAACTGGCTCTCGGGGTCGATGTTGAGGCCGTACTTGGAAACAACCCGAATTTGACACTGCCTATCAGGTGTATACGAGGAGAAGGGGGACGATCGGTGGGCTGGCTGTACGTAGACGACTAACTAGGCCGGGTTTTGGTTCATTTTCAGTATTAATATCAATATGTGAGAACCTTGGGTTTCCCATGGGGCTCGTCGGAGGCTGGCAGCTGCCAGCCGGGGCCCAGCCGGCCCTGCAGGTGATTCTGCCCAACCACGCAGATACAAATCCGAGACAACCGGCACCACGACAGGTAGCAAAGCCCGTGATACAGATAGACCACCCCACTGCTATCAGCTACAGACTCGATTTCCCGCGCCACACCCCATCTCCCCCGTCGCCATGTCATCCTCGCAGACCCGCCTCGGCTCCGCCGCTGATGAGCGCAAGGCTCGTCTGGCCCAGCTCCGATCTCTAAAGCGCAAGCAACCCACGCTGGACCGCGACGGGGACCCTTCCGTCGCACCAGCGCCCGTGCCCTCCCGGGGCGACAATCACTCGGACCAACGGCAACAGGACGGAGACCCGACTTCGGTCTCGGCCACGGTCCTCTCAGGCCGGAACTACGACCCGGAGACGCGCGGGCCCAAGCTCGGGTTCGACGCGCCGCCGGTGCCGCGAGACGGCGGCCCCACACTGGAGCAGCAGGCGGCCGAGGTCGAGTCGGCTGTGCGGGAGCAGCAGGCGGCCGACGCGGCCGATGGGGCCGGCATCGACCTGTTCAAGCTGCGGCCCAAGAAGGCCAACTGGGACCTGCGCCGGGACCTGGATCGCCGGCTCGCGCCTCTAGACGCCAAGACCGACAACGTGATAGCTCGGATGGTTCGAGAGCAGATCGCCGAGGAGCGGCGGCGGAAGAGAGGGACCGCCGACGCCGACGCCGACGTCGACGTCGACAACGAGGGAGGGGGGGGGGGGGACGGCGGAGCCGGGGGGGATGAGGATGCCGGCGCGCTGGACGGGGCCGCCTTCGTCGAGGGCCTGCGGGCGCGGGAGCAGGAGGGAGAAGAGGAGGGGCGGCGGGAACGGGAGGACGACGATCTGGATGATCCAGATGTCTGATGTGCCGGACCGCCAGCCGCAAGATTATGGCCGGGCCAGTGGCATCGAGGCGAGGCTGATTGTATTTACTTACAGATTAATAGAAAGGGCCTCGCCGTCTTTCGTGTGCGCAAGGCTTGTGTGTGCAGGAGAGCAGAATTCCCTGCCGGGCCGGCGACTGGCCGGCGGCTGCCCCCCATGGGAAACCAGAGCGGTCAGGGGCACTGCTTATGCGGAAGCAGGCCAGAATCCGTTAATGGGGCGTGGGAACTGAGGTGTACCTTTGACCTGTTACTGATCCAGAATCGATAGAGACCAGATATCAGGAACTGATTGATTCGATGTGTTGTTGGTATATACTGGGGGAGGCAGACGCTTCGGAGGGCCCTGCTGCGGTGGACTGGCGCCATCCACGCCCCGGGCCACCAATCACTGCAAGGGCCGTTTTTCCCCGATAAAAAAAGTGGAAAAAATATCTCAACTGCCATTTCTCCCCCCCGCCGATTTTATCATGCCCCAGAAATGCTATCATGTCTGCCACGATGTCGGCCCAGACTCGACAAGCAATGGAAGCCACTCTCTCCCGTCGCCCCGCCCCCGAGGCGCGCGCCCTCGGCCCTGATGCCGCACGGCCAGGATGAGACAACACGGGGAATACGGATATATGGACTGGAAACCGCCCGGCCATTGACCACCGACTACCTGGGCCAGAGCAGATATGCATGGCCGAGGAGACACAACAGCTCTGCCGCCGCCACCGGACAGACCCAGAATGCGGACGGCCCCACATCGTGGCTTCTTGACAGCGTCGCCGATTCTTTCTACGAGACCAAGGTTGGCACCAGCCAGTCCAACATGGCAGTGAAGAGGCCCCGATCCTCCCCCCAGACCAGACCACGCAAGCCGTCGTCGACGCCCGCAACCTGGAGACGCGGCGCCCCGAGCGCGGGCCGTGACCGCATCAGGGTCGGGGACGGACACCCGCTATTCCACGTCCTCTGGGCACGATACAAGCAGGCCGGCGTCGCCATCTCGCTGTACCAAGTCACCACCTGGCGGCGCCGCGTGGACGCCATCGAGGCCGTGCTGACCGGTCGGCGCCCGCCCAGCGGAACGGGCGGGGATGGCAAAGCACGTGCGTCCCTAGACCTGTTGCTGCGGCATGTCGATGACGTTGGGGCAATGCGCGCCGCCTGGGAGGACCTGCGGGCGAGAGAGGGACACGATGAGGCGCACGTGCTTGCCTCTCACGCGATCGAGTTCCACCGCGCCAGCGCGCATGTGGTGCTTGGTGCCCTGGCCCCCGACATGCCGACGTTCATGATCGAGGATATGGTCCGGCTCCTACTCGCGCATCCGTACCACCGCCACGAGAGCTACGGCGCCGATCCCACGTACGCGGTCCGGTACGCCGACTACCTCTGCGGCGTGGTCATGCGCCGGACGGAGGAGCTCGGCCCGGCCGGCCAGGCCATCTTCACGGGGTCCGGCCTCTCGTGGCTGTATCGCGAGTGCTCACTGGACGCGGCCCGGCAGCTGCACTACTTGCTGGTTCGGCATCATGTCCAGGTCTGGCCCTACGCCACCACCCAGCTGGTCAGGAGGCTAGGCCCGGATCCCCGATACCGAGACGAAGCCATCGCGATCCTGGTCGCCGCCGCCAGGGACTCGCCCGGCAGCCTGCTCAGGCGCGAGTCATGGTGGTCCCTGGTCTCGGCCACTGCAACCAACATCCTGCCCACCCGGCCAGAGTCGCTCCCGACACCACTCGGTCCTCGCATGGAAGAGGGGGAGGAGCCGGCCGCCGTCTTGGCGACTTCAACCCAGACGATCCAGAAGCTGGTGGACCAGGGCATGTCCCTCAACCTGATCCACTACACCGCCTGGATACGGGGCCTGTGCCGAGAGGGCCAGCTCGACAACGCGATCCGGGTGGCCGACATGATGCAGAGTCAGGGCCTGCGGCCCGACTCGCACGTCTACTCCATCTTGTTCCACCAGGCCAAGAATGATACCGACCTCGGTGCCATGGACGAGATCTTGCGCAGGGCCCGCGCGGCCGGGCCCCTCGGGTCCGTCTTATGGAACGACATGGTCCACTCCGTCTTTGAGTTCGCCACCGCAGAGCAGCGCGATACGGCCGAGATCCGGGAGCGGCCCGTCCCGGCGTTCGCGCTGATGCTCCGGCTATACCTGCGGGTCTACGATCCGGCTCCGCTGCAGCACCTGATCCCCGTCGAGCTGCACCGGGCCACCGCGATTGGCGGTGGAGACGACGAGCTGACGCGGTGGCAGACCCTGTGGGACGTGTACGGTCTGGTTGAGCGCCACATGGCAGCCGAGCGCGAGGCCAGACCGGAGCAGCGGCCGGAGCAGCCCGACACCATCATCCTCACCATCATGGTCATCGCGTTCGTCCGGAGCATCAACTTGCCGATGGCCGTGCTCTCGTACTACTCCTTCTTTCGCCGCCTCCTGGACGAGGGGGACTCTGCGGCGACGCAGATCGTCGCCGAACAGGGCCCCCGCGTCTTCAACGCCGTGATCAAACGGGTGACCGAGTTCCCGGGCATCGGCTTCCTGCGGGCGGCCAACAACATCGTCACCGACATGCTGCGGCAGTTTGACCCGCCCGCCGATATCCCTGTCGAGGACGACGACGACGAGAACAAGGACAGCGCCGAAAGGAAGGCCGATCTCGAGGCGCGCCGCCATGTTCCCTCGTTTGTGCAGCTGCAGCGGCAGCGGCAGCAGCAGGCCCAGTCGCGGCCGCGCAGCTACCCAGCGCCCAACGCGCACACGTGGGGCGCCCTGCTGTATGCCCACTTTCGCCAAAAGCAGGTCCGGTCGATCGCGGCGGTGATGCAGGCCATGGCCCGATACGGGGCGCGGCCAAACTTGCCGGCGTGGAACACGATTGTGTCCGGGTGGGCACGGGAGCAGGGCGTGGTGGCAGCGGCCCGGGCCCTGCGCCACCTGGAGCTGGCCGGCTTTCGGCCGGATGAGCACACAATTCAGGCCTTTTCATGGCTGCGGCCGCGGGCTCAGAAGAAGGCACGGTTCCTGATCAAACGATACGAGCTGCAATGGGAGGAAGCGCAGAGGACCCAAGAAGGGAGGGGATGGGAAGGGGCAGTGGGAGGGGCAGGGGAAGGGGCAAGGGCAAGGCGGGACGGGGGAGTAGGGGAGCAGGGAGGGAGAATAACAGCACCAGGGTGGGAAGAGACAGGTCAGCAGGGGGCGGGTGATACCTCAGTCCGATCCTAATGCCGGGTCACGATCGGCCACGCAACATATTCTCGTCGCATCGCTGTCCTTTTCTTCTGTATCATGACCCGTACACTATTCGCGACAACCGTGCATCTCCCCGGGCCCGTTGCTAGTAATAAACCTTGGCCATGGACATGGAAGGGGGGTCGCCAGTCGAAGCCGCTGCTGCGGATCCGCGGCTGTGTGGGGTCTGTAATCGCAACGCGCATGTCGCGGCTAGCCCATCCGCGCGGGCCGACTTGGGCCCCGCAGTCAAAATGCGTGCCATTGGCTCGTCCATGGATCCGCGGCAGCCGCGCGCAGGTGATGGGGGGGGTGCGATTAGACCCTCTACCCTGCCTCGGATATCAAAGCTGGCCGGAGTCCGGGTCGAGTGATAGTAATGGTTGGGGGGGCAGAGTGCAGAGTAGCGGTGCCAGCACATGTGAGGAGGGCAAGGGGGAGAGGGATGGGGTGAGGGGCTTTCAGATCGGCCCTGTCGCCGCCGCCGCCGCCGCCGAGCGCGGGAGTCTTTGGGGGGAAGCGCACGCCCGCGCAAAGTCCCCGGCAGGGGGACTGCGGTGAGAAGGTCACGAGGCCGGGGGGCCTTTCAAGGGAAGAGCCGACGACGAGGTAGCAGTCCGAGGCCTTGATCGGCTGGCTGTGGCGGTGAGTGTTGACGCTGCTGCGCCGGCCGAACCGACTGGGGGGGAAAGGAGGTGTGGGGGGTGGCATGAGCCGCGGTAGGGCGATGATCTCCGTGAGAGATCAGGTGTGACGGTGCGTGTCGTGCGTGGGCAGGACGCAGGACGCATGGGTGGAGCCGATCCCAGCCTATCCACGTACGGGCCGAGGTCCCTTGGCTAGTATAGTCCAGTCTGCAGTCTCGCCGCCGTCCCTGCCGCGTGCGCACCGCCTCGGCGTCCTTTGGGATTCCGGGTCAGATCCTGCGGGCTGATTACGGAGCCGCTCCTCCCTGGTGCTTCCCCCTCTTCTTCCCATTCTGCTTCTCCTCCCCTCTGGTTCTCCTTCGGCCTCCCCTTCTGTCGCCCGTATCTGGTTCTCCCTTTGCTGCCCCTTCTACTCGCCCTTCTGATTCTGCTTGGTAGTTCCCCTCTCTTCCCCCCCTTCTCCCTCTCACTTCCTCATTTCTACTTCTGCCGTCTGATTCCTGCTTGGTTAATAATCTACGAACAGGCCGGCAGAACAGTGCTTCTTTTGGGACGGTGTTTCTTTGAGGGGCGGGAGGGGAGATGCTTCCTTCTGAGAGAGAGGATGCTACTTCTGGGAGGGTGTTGCGTCTAGGCAGGGGGTGGAGCGTAGCGGGAGATGAAGTAGGAGGGGGCTTCCGCTTGCGGGGTGGTGTAGTAGTCGGCGGAAGTCCGAGCCATTCTCTCCCTGACATAGTAACGGCGCGGTGAGGTGCGGTGTTCGTGTGGATGGGGACTGGCGAGGCAGAGGCCGGATTAGGGGCGGGAGAAGGGCGGGAGGGGGCAAGCCCTCAGCTCGAGCTGGGCGAGACGCGCGCCCGCCCACCCCCACACCCAGAAAGTAAATAGAAATGAGCCAAGGCGACTTGGACCCGCACCAGTGCCATTCTCCGCCTCTCATACGGGGACCAAGCCGGGGCTCGGTCCCAAGCGGTCCGCCTCTCGCGGCGAACCGGGATGCCGTCAGCCACTCGTGATCTGCCAGCTCGGCCGGCTATCACTCCGCCTGAGGCTCGAGAATGCTCGACGGGCTGCGCTGCACGCTCTCCTCTGGGACGGTCGGATGGAGTTCAGCTGGGGTGTGGGCCCAAGGGAGACGGATTTGGCTCGCTGGGGGGGGCTCTATTCGTAGCTCGGCTGGTCAAAAACATCGACGGCCGGGGTTGACTTCGTCTGGGCCCGAGACGGCCGGATCCAACCCGAGCCAGTCACACTCGGCTGGGCGGGGGCGAGACAGACGGATTCAAACCGGGTCCCTCGGCTGAGGGGGGTTCAAGACACTGGATACTGCTCATTGTTCGTGGCTCGGCGCGTGCGTGCTTGCTCGCGCGCGTTAGCTGAGGGCAGACACGCAGACGCTTCGACTTTGCTGGGGGGCATTATTACTCTTGGATATCCGATCAGGCTTCTTTTCCTAGTAGACAGGACAGAAAAATGATAGGGGACAGGATAGAGATCATAGAGGCCTGGACAGTCGTACCACTCTACCTTCCACCTCTCACCCGACCCCCGCAAGTGAAATGCCCTTCTCTTCCATGCCATGCGGGCAGACGCCCTCCCTCCCTCATAAAACCCGTCGCCTCATCATTGTCGCTCGTAGTCAACGATCCTCTCACTACCGAGGCAGGCAGGCGGCCAGCATGCGAATATGCGCTTATACCACCGATCTGATCAGACAGGCTCCCTGCCAACCTCTCTCTCACCCGCAACCCCGTACCCGCCCCATACCCCAACTCGGCAGGCCCGGTTGCCCCGTCTCAGGGCTTCGGCTTGCGGCCGGCGGCCCCCATCCCGCAGGCGCAAATGCCAAGCCCTGGCGGCCACTACTCCGCCGAGACATGCAGACACCGCGCACAAAACACACCTCACGAGCCGAGCACAACCTGTTATTTCATTCCGATTGAGACACAGTTTCCAGCAGTGCTCACGTCGATCACACCCCTCCGCTCCCCCCTTCCCACTACCCCGATATATAGACAGGCCTCAACCCCCCCCCAGTATACACGAGATGGCGGAAATACAGCGTGACAAGGTTGGGTATCATAGCAGCAAATGACAGGGCAGGAAATGCCGCAGCGCGAGTAACAACAAAACCGGGGACAACCAGACAAAGAACCTCCTTCCGAGACCGCACCCTCCTCGACTCGTCATGTGCAAGACCTCGTCCTATGCAAGAGTCCTCGTTCTATGTGAGCCCCCCTCGGGGACCTCCCTCCCCTCCTCGGCGCACTTCTTCGTCGCAATGCGATCCCACCCCGTGGATCACCACCGCCGGGTTCCCGGCAACGACGGTAAACGGAGGCACGTCCTATACATAACCCGATCACAGTTAGCGACAGGGCAAGATAGAACAAACACTCAAGCAAACCCCGGCCGCTGTCTGCCCCACCTTCGTCACTACCGAGCCCGCCCCCACGGTGCTCCCCCGCCCGACCGTCCTGCCCGGCAGGATGACCACACTTCCGCCAATGAAGCAGTCTTCGTGGATGGTCACGGCCCGGGCCACGCTCGGGCAGGCCGGGTCCCGGCGGAGCTTGGGGTCCGTCGGCATCGTAACGCCGTATATGCTGACGTTGGGGCCGATCCGGCAGTTGTCGCCAATCCGGATCTCGGCCGCATCGATGATGGTGCAGTTGCGGCCGACCACCACGTTCCGGCCGATGAACAGGTTGTACCCGAACTCACACGCGAACGGGGCCTCGACCGTGACCTTCTCGCCCACGTAGCCCTTGCTATGGGACGCCGGCCCGGTCGCGAACGGGCCCGGATCGAGCGGGCCCACGATCTCGCGGAAGAGCCGCATCCGCTCAACGGCAGAGATGCCAAAGCCCGGGTTTGCCGAGTTGTTGAAGCGCCAGCACGCCGCGTCGCAGCGCTCCTTCTCCCATACCAGCTCGTGGTCAAAAGGGGAGAAGAGACGGTGGTTCAGCATGTCGTCCTTGGCGGTCCGGGGGGGCCGGCCATTGTCAGGGGCTGGTGGCCGCTGCGATCGCTGGGGCGACTGCAGCGGTGGCGGCGGCTGCAGCGGTCGCTCCAGGTGTTGCGCATGGCTGAGGAGGCCCATCATGCCGCCATCCTGGGCGCTGGTCGGCGTAGGCGGCGGCAGTGGTGACCGCTGAGGCTGAGGCTGAGGCTGAGTCTGAGTCTGCGGGTGTGATCGCGGGAGCTGAGGCGGCGGCAGCGGCGGCGCCGCGGCCGCCGACAATGGAGGAGGCGGCAGCTGCTGCTGCGGCGGCGGGAGCTGCTGCTGCTGCTGGGCCTGGTTCGCCCTCATGGGGCTGGTCGCGCGTGAGGGGCGGAGAACATTGATGCGCGGCACCGACTCGGCAGCCGATGCCGGGTGCGGGGACTCCGGCTCGGTCCTGCTTCTGTCGTGCAGGGGCGGCACCCGCTGGTAGTCCTTGCCGAAGAGCGGCGGGCCGGCGTGCGCGCTGACGGCGCTGATCGGGGTCGAGAACACGCTCGTGGTGTGGGTGTACGCCGAGAGGGCCGAGAGGGCCGACATCTTCAAGTCGGGGCTTGTCGTGATGGCGCTGGACAATGTCGATGCGGTCGGCCGGTCGTCATCGGTGAGGATCCGCGATGACTGGGGAGTGTCGATGCGCAAGGGCTGGCCCCGGTACGGCGGCAGAGGTTCCCGCCGCGGGGGTGCGATGGGGGACTGTGAAACAGCAGGAGGCGGAGGCGGCGGCGGGTGCGGGGGTGGCTGCTGTTGATTTTGTTGATTTTGTAGCTGTGCTTGTGCTTGTGCTTGTGCTTGTGCTTGCTGTGGTTGTAGTGGTGGCTGTGCCGGATGTTGTTGACTGGGCGTGGCCGGCGTGGATGAGGAGCCCGGCTGGGACTGGGGCTGGGGCATGCCGTAAGCGCCGGGTGGGACGTAGGACGGATCCTTCGACTCGAGAGGAACGACCGGCTGCTTGCTCTCGGGCCTCGGCCAACCCGACGTCCCTCGCTGGGCGGAGTATCCCTGGCAGATGAAGCCTCCCCGGAGGCAGTTGCTGCCTACATACAACAAGCGTCATGTCAGATGCGGCCAATATGCAGGGGAGGCGGGAGGCGGGATGACGTACATTCCGGCTTCAGCTCATCGCACTTCTTCTTCCTCTTCCGGCACGTCATGCAGCCGGTCTTGGTCCTGTTGCTAAAATTCCGCTTCCTCTTTTTGAGATCGGCCTGGACGGGCGAGTCGCGGCTGGGGTCGGGGTTGAAGGCATCATCGTAACCGGTGGCGGAACCGGTGCCGGTCTGGTCCGCGGCCGGACTCGACTGCGCGTCATCACCGTCATCCTCGCCCCCGGCCGGCGACTCGGAATCGCGCTCCATCGCCTGCTGCGCATACCAGGCGACCGTGTCGCGCTGCTGTTGCTGGGGCAGCCCGTCGATCGAAAATTTGGACTCACGCAATTCGACCGGTGTCGCGGTCATTGCCGGGACCGCACTGTCCGGCGTGCGCGTGCGCGGGCGCGGGCGGACGCGGTCCAGAGTCCGGACCGGGTCATTTTGATGTTGGTGGTCAAGAGAGTCGAAACGCCTCCGCTTGTGGGGATTATCGCTGTCGGGCGGGTAAACGGTCAACTGATGCAGTTGCTGTTGCTGCTGCTGGTGTTGCTGCTGCTGGTGTTGCTGCTGGGGATGCGACTGCGGTCCAGGCGGCTGCGGCGGCTGGAGCAGCGGTGTCCGCTGCCGCTGCTGTGGAGGTTGCGGCTGCTGCTGCGGCGGCGGCTGCTTCTGCTGGAGGTAGTGCTGTGTCGTAGGTACGGAGGCATCGCCAGCGGGGCCGCCAAATCGCTCTTCCTCCCTCTCCCTCTCGTGGTCCTGCCCCCTCTGATCGACCAACGGGTCGACGGGGGGAGGGGTGGTCACACGGGCGGCGGCGGCGGCCGCCGCCGCCGCCGCCGCAGCATCTGCGGCGCGCTCCTCTGGCCCGGTCGCGTTCGCATCGGGGCCCGGATCGACGTGTTGTGCGCTCGGGGTTGGCGCCCCCCCATTCAGGGGAGTAAATTCGGACATTTCCACGGCACCGGCAGAATGTCGTATCCAGAGCTCGAGCACACGCCCGGTGGTTGTGGTGGCGCCTGCGGTGGTGGCGGTGGTGGTGGCAGCAGCAGCCGACTCGAGTGCGCTCTGCGGCTCGGCACTTTTCAGAGCCGCGCTTCTCTTGTGCGGGTGAGGGCAGCAACAACGGCAGCGACAGCGGCGGCAGCAGCGGCAGCGGCGGCAGCAGCGGCAGCAGCAGCAGCAGCAGCGGCGGCGGCGGCAGCAACGGTGTCGCCGCACACCCCAAAGTGGTCGCCCGAGGGGGTATAGGTGATAAGATTGTGTACAGCACGAATTCGCGATTCGGGTCGGGGGGTAGATTTCTTCGTTGCATGGGGTTATTCTATCTTTTTTTCCTGTGCCTTTCTCGACTCCACGCTTATTTTACCGCCGTGCGGATATGATGCGATTAGGGGGAGGGGGTACTTAGTTGGTCGAGCAGGCAAGAAAAGAAAAGCCGGAATCAAAACAGGAAAGCCGAGACGAGATTGGGAAAGGGAAGAAAAGAAAAGCAAAGCTCGAGAGGGAAAGAGAAGAAAAGAAGACTGGAAGGAGCCTCGAAGGATCAAAAGTCGTCCGCCGCTCAGCCGGGGCACGAACTTTTTTTGGGAGGCGCGGATGCGGATGCGGTGCGTCAGTCGTCAGTCGTCAGTCGTCAGTCAAGGGTGGAGCGGCCGAGTCGGGGATGGGGGATGGGGGGTGTGGGACGGCGGAAGGGGTGGGCAGAAAACCCGACCGGGGTTGTCAATTTTTCGTGCGCTTAAGAGCGGGGGGGGAGAAGCAGGCTTGCCGAGATAGACGACCGAGCCGAGAGGGGCCCGCCGACCAGGGCGCGCCCCCTCTCTGGCAGCGGAGGCCGCGGCAGCAGAAGCGGTCTTGCCATGGCTGTATTGGCATCTGCATCCCCATTGGGCTGCTCAGCCTGCTGCCTGCCAAGGCCAAAGGCGGGCCGGCATGCTAGTTGGGCTCGTCGTAATGTCCAAGAGGGGAGCGGCAGGAGCTGGTTGGCGGCAGAGCTAGGCAAGGCAACCGGCCGACGACCACTCCCGCCCCTAGCCCCGCAAAAGTGAGTGCGATTCGATAGCAAGCCCCTCAGGCGCGGTATAGCTGGTTCTACAAATAGAAGAAAAAGGGACATGTGGCGAGGAGAGGACCTGGATAGGGCGGAGCCAACCAAGGGGCTGCGCAGAGGAGAAACGTGAAAGGCCATGGCAGCGCAGCGCGCGAGACAAGAGCAGACCAGCAGCAGCAGCCGAGTGGTGGTCTGCCTAGCTGCCGACGCGTACCTGCTGACGTGATGGCATCGGCTGGACTTCTCCATGCCGACCCAGGCACGTCCTCCTGCGGCCGGACAGGGCACTCTGCATTGGCGAACCGGCCTCTCGCCAAGGCCTGATGCTGGCGCAGACCTGGGGTGCCGATGAGACGTGGGCGCCGCGTGGTGCGTCCAACTCCTTGGCGGCCAGCTTCTCCCCAGGCCGTATCCTGAACCTCGCCGGAGGGGGAGGGGGGCCACGCCCTCCCCATGCTGCCGCCACATGTCATTCGGATGCCTGCCTGCCGTTCAAGTGCCGATCCAGCCCAGGACGCCGACCCCCGTCGTTGACATTTCGGCATCCGAGTTGCCCGGTTGGGACAAGCCCGGGCCCGAGGCACCCCCTCAACCGCGACGGCGCTTAGCCGGCGCGGCGCGCATTGCACCGCACCACTGCATCGCTGCACCGCTGGTCTCTGGCGCGCGATTAGGGATCGCGACCAGAAATCACACAACTCCAGGTGCTGGACAGGATGGACGGTGGATGGAGCCTGGCTGGCTGCCGGGTCTTTGATCCGGTCATCTGGCGGCGAGGAGGCCGAGTCATCAAGGCCCGGCCGATCCACCAACCCACCACCCACCCACTCGGCTGCTGCCTTGTCTTTTTTGCACGGCAGACTCTGGAATTCCATCCATTGCCAGAGGAGTATGGTCCCAGCAATGGCAGGACGGGACGGTGTATCATGGCCTTGCTGCATGCGGGCGGGCCGGCCAGCTTGACCGGCCGCCGGGGCAAAAATAGGCACCATGTCCACCAGCCAGCGTCCGCCCGCCCGTCCCGTCCCGCCCGTCCCGTCCTGGCCACTCTGCCTAGCTTGGAACGTGACCACCACCACCACCACCACCACCACTCCCACCGTGCCCACCGCGCCCAATGGCTCAGGAGCCGGTCGGCCCTGGCTCGGCGGCTGGCGGAAAGACGTCGCTTCTCGGCCAATTATCTGCCTGATCCCACCCGGCCACATGTCGCCAATCCGAGTCCCGGACATTTCATGCGCGCCACCGCCGCATCGCCGTCCCGAATCGACGACGCGCGACCGCGTGACCCAGGACCAACCCGGGGGGGGGTCCGCTCCGAGGGCGAGGGCGAGGAGGCGGTGGGGGCTGCATCACCTCGACGAAAGTTCGAACTGGATCGGGGGTCTGAATGATGGGGGGTCCGTGCGTCAATCACCCGGCAGTAGAGCCAAGGGTGTCGAGTCTTTGTGCCGCCAAAGGATCTCGACCTCCTCTCCTCCCCCTCCCCGCCGGCTGCGCTATGTGGGTGTGGGGGCCGCCTTGCCCCTCCCGTATGGATCTCCCGAACTCCGGGTCGCGGCAGGCGGCACAGCGATCTGGCTCTCCGGCAGGCGAACATGGCCTTTTCATTCCTACCCAAACCAGTCTCCTCCATCTTTTGTCACCAGCCGCCGTCGACGGTTGCCCACGGAAAGAAGAAGCAGACGATAAGACCGGCCCCGTCGGACAGGCTGGGTCGCACCGTGCTCCTTCCCGCCTCCGCCCACGCGGGGGCCGAGTCCTGACATAAAACCCCGCAGCACGCAGTGCAGCACAGCAGCCACATCTGGCTTCGGTCCCGGCCTTGCCATACTGACGCCGCGAGCAGGCTACCCAACGAGCAAAATAAAACGGATGTAAAAAGAAGAGGCCGACAAATGCGGGAGCTGTGTAATCCCCAGGAAGGCGGAGCTTACCCGCACCTCATCATGCCTGGTCGCATTGCGTTCGGCGCCCACCAATCACCGCTCCGGATTGAAACAAGCGCGGGAGACGCTGGCCGATGGGGAGGGGGTCGTGATCCGGTGGGTGGGTCGGGGGTGAGACTAGCCCCCGCGACCGGCCTGTCTGGCCTCATTCCATCACCTCGCCCACCTCGGCCTCGGCCTCGGCCTCTGCCTCCGGCCAGCATCCGGCACAAGCTTGATCGAGCCGGCCAGACCTTGGCCGAACGAGCTCGTCTGCGTCCGGAAAACAGCGCCGCCCGCCTGGCTGACTCGGTTGTGTGGCGAGATGGTCTGGGGGACAAAGGCCGTCGAGGGATGATTGGGGGCCGCCAGGGCCGCCAGGGCTGCCAGGGGAGGGAGGATCGAGTCGTCACACGCAACTGGCGTGAAAGTACTTGGGCGCCGGCCTCCGCTCGGAACACTGCAAAACGGCAGGGGGGCAGGGGGGGGGCACAATGGCAAAATGGCGCGCGCCCCAACCCCCTCCAGCGAGCCCAGGATGGCTATCCCAGCCAGGCGCCCACTTCTGACGTGTAGCAGTCGCATCGGCAGAAGAATGTCGGAATCAAAAAGCAGCTGGGTAGACAGGTACTTTCGGCTCTGGCCAGCAGGCCAGGCTCGCCCGCTGATGCGGACCACCCTGACTTGGGCACACACATTGAATGGACTTGTCCATTGGGGAAACTAATTGAGAAACCCCATCCTCTTTCAGCTCTGCGCTTCAGTTATGTATGCCCGTCGGCCCGACCCTCGGCCACGCCTCCGCAGCCCCTGCCACTCATCTCATGCCAGTCGTATCCTGTCACTTGTCCTCGGGCATGTGATATGGAAGACGGCCGCGTCCCGCGTCCGTGTCCGAGCCAGAGATCTCGACTCTGTAGCCATTAGCTATGAGAGGGGGAACCCAAATCAAGCCAAGCCGGTCCTACCCCCGCTATGCGGACCAGGCCGAATCTTGGCTCAGGCGGGCGGCCTGCACGCTATAGAAACAGCCGAGCGGAATCAGCGTCGGTATCACGATAGGGATGGGAATCAAGAGCGGGAGGGGAATCAGGACAGGGATAGAGTGGTGGAATGACAGCTCACGACAAAGAAACCGCTTCTCGCCCTCTATACACCGCCGCTTCTCCCCGCGCCCGCATGGCGTGACCCAGCCGATCACGTTCATGACGTCTAGGGCAATGCTGAACATGAGTATCGGCACGAAAAAGGCAAAGATGAGAATGCGCATGGCGGCGGCAGCGGCGGCGCCGGCGGGTGTTCGGGGTGTTCGGCACGGTAACAGTGGTCGAGGGGAGGGGCTGCTGGAGGAAGTGGTGCCGGTGGCAGGAAGGCCGCCGCCGTCGTCCTCTTTATCTATGCCCACCAGGACTGCAGACGAGCTCCGAACTCGGCCAGCGAGTCTGGCATGTGCGCTGCACTGGCCATGTGCACGGGCCGGGAGGCGCAGCTCGGCGAGCGTCGGGTCCGGGAGCTCGTAGTGTCATGGCGCCGGCCGTGTCCTCGAGAGGATCATGGCCAAGCTTGGCCCGTCTCGGAGAGATCAGCTCGGCTTGGCCACAAGATCGGCCCATTACGGCCGTGAGTTGGGCGGCAGGAAAAGAAGGCTGGGGTGAGAGGGGCGTCGATGAACCACATTCGCATCATCGTACCATCATCGCAGACGCCCAAACTCTGGTCCGTGCGGTCCGAAACCGGGACGGGGCGATGCTTCAGAATCGCAATGGCCCGACTGGGCAAGATCTCCCTCGACCCCCCTCATTCTTGCGCCTGGTGATTGCGGGGAGGTTCGTTCGCATCATGACGCGCTGTCCCAGGCTATGCTTCGACAGGCGGATGCGAGCGACCCGGCAATAACTCGGATGTGTGATACGCTCAATAAAATCTGCCAGTGAATTCGCCGCAGCGGCGTTCTTGTCCTTGGCCATGGCTCTCGGTCGGACCCGGCCCGATTTTGTCGGACAGGTCCACTGGGACATGGTCGTGGTATGTGATGCAGTGGCGGTGGTCAATCGGAGAACCGAAGCCATGTCCAGGCCAATTTGGGCCCAGCGTCGATGTACATTGAAGCGGGAGAAGAAGTGGCAATAGCCAATAACTGGGGGGGACATTTGGGCGGATCTGAATCTCCGCCGTGGCCCTCAGTGTTATCGTCCTCTGGCCGGTCTGCGGGTCCTTTCTTGGCCTGGCCGGTGCCGAAAAAATGCCTCTTCTGTGGCCTAGTTGCGTGAACGTGTTCAAGCCAGGAGGTCCTCGAGATTGCATGCTGCGACGCCATCCGACATGACAGCAGCTTGGCTGCAGGGCCCGGTACCCAGCTCAGCGCGGCGGCGTTCAAAAAAAGGCATAGATTGAATGGGTCCTCGCCATGGCTGTGCGACCAGACACCGTAATGGCCGGAAAGGGGGAAAAACGCCTATGATTCAGGTGAAGCCGTTGGCATCGTCTTCGGGTTTAGTTCTCGCGCGACTGGCCAGCGACCATACGAGTCGACTCGTCATCCTCGACTTGGCTCGTACTGTTCGAGTTCACGGCCGATAGCGATGCCAGCCATCGCCCTCGACCTACCGCGCATTCAGCCGGTAACGACGCGAGCTGAGCCGTCGTCCTCGGCCTACCGCACCGCGTTTCAGTCGTGTAAAATGCCAATAATCGGAACAACGTGCGAGCCCATCGCATATCGATCGAATAAACTCAGACGGTTGATAATTATACCAGCCATGCATGGAGGGAGAGCCGGACCTATTAGTAAGCCCGACAGCTGCGTGGTAGCTAGCTTTAAATTAGCCATGGAGTGGCCAGTCTGGCGTTTTATGAGCACCCCCAAGCTTTGTGCGCCCATCATTGCCTCGCGCGAGACCTCACCTACATGACTCGAGCCCTGGCGGGCCCGAGATCTGACGTTACCGGCCTGACAGGGAACCCGCGCTCCCCCCGCCCTCTGGGACTTACAGCATTGCCGACCAATCAGATGACGACCCCCCGCGCTCCCTGTGGTGCGGAGGTGGAGGCTCTGGCCCGCCTGAAACCCGCCCCTTGCCCTCCCTCACATCCACGTGCGGTTGTTGGTTGGTCTACCAAGAGCCCCGGCTGAGCCTCCCCCCAGCGTCTTGGCGGGAAGCTGACAGCTTCCTTCTCTCCCCTGTCCCCTCCTCACATCCACGTGCGGTTGCTGGTTGATCTACCAAGAGCCCCCCCCAGCTTCTTGGCGGGAAGCTTACAGCTTCCTTTTTACTTTTCCTCCTTTCCTCTGCCTTTTCCTGTTCCCCCTTCATCTCCCGTCTCCCCTCCTCCTTTCCTCTCTGCCTCTCCCTGTTCCCTCTTCATCTCCCTCTCCCCTCCCTCTCCTCTTCCTGGACACTTATTCACTCAGAATCCACGCTTGCATGCGTTGGATTTATATATATCCATATTTGGGATTCAACATAGTATCTGCTGAACCTCCAGACATGGCGCTCACGGAGAAGAGCCGCCCCCCCCCTGGCTACGACGACGATGGCGGGAACCATGGCCATCCTGTTGTGGCACGTAAAATGTCCCTAAAAGAGATCTGGCTTCTTGTGGGGGCGTGCTACATCTCCATTTGGGTACTTGGTTATACTTCAATGACCTTCCTCGACCGAGGTTTGTAGTCTCATCGCCCGCATCTGCCAGCCCCCCCAGCCCCCGCAGCTTCTGTCTGACTCTTGATATATTCAGGAGAGCCAGATAGGCGGCCGCACAGCCAAGAAGACCTCTGCCTGACTCCGGCCTGCGTCCATGCCGCATCCGAGA
The DNA here is from genome assembly GCA_025802115.2 of Bertia moriformis. Classification (NCBI taxonomy): domain Eukaryota; kingdom Fungi; phylum Ascomycota; class Sordariomycetes; order Coronophorales; family Bertiaceae; genus Bertia; species Bertia moriformis. The sequence continues at coordinate 28,617 of JAOYNC020105914.1, forward strand.
TTCTGTACAATCTCGCGGACGACTACAAGAACATGGACGCGTGCACCGATTTCGAGGAGCTCGTCTGCGGCGGGTGGAAGGAGCGGCACGACCTGCGTCCCGATCAGGGAACCGCCTTCACCGGCACCATCATGGCCGAGAACTCCCAGACCCTGCTCAGGCACATCCTCGAGGCCCCGTACCCCGCGGACTCATCCGTAAGTAGGAAATCCTTACTAGGGACGTTGAGGAGAGCGGCCGCTGACTGAGAGATCCCCGTGCCAGGATTCGTATTTGTCGCCCGTGACGCTCAGCAGCGCCGACAAGCCGGCAGATCAGGTCAATTTCGACAAGATGAAGGCTGCATACGACGCCTGCCTCGACGAAAACACCATCAAGGAGGCCGGGACGGCCCCGCTGATGAAGGTCCTCCAGCGCGTCGTGGAGCTGTTTCCGGCCGCCGGCGCCGGCGCCGACCACACGGCCATACGCGACACGGTCCAGTACCTTGCCAGCCTTCAAGTGACTTCCCTGGCACAAGTCGGCACCCGCGCTGACGATCGCGCTCCCGACACCGTGGTTGTGGCTGTTGTGGCACCGGACCCGATAGGCCTGCCTGCCAAGGAACGGTATCTCGATGAGAAACTGGTGGGCCAGTACAGATCCGTCATCGGCCAGGTCCTCAATGCGCTGTTTCCGGACAAGCGCCATGACGACGCCTCCCTGGATGCCCTGGTGGACTTTGAGAAGAAGCTGGCGGCCACTTCTCCGGATGCGGAGGACCGGCAGGATGTCACGGTACGTGTCCTATATTTTCACTTTTTTTCGCTTCTTTTTTCTATTATACTTTCTGATATTTTCTCATCTACTTTCTCGGTGATCGCGCCCCGCCCCAGCCAGGCCCTTCCCATCCCTGACTCGGTTTAGAAATATTACAATCCCATGACGCTAGCCGAAGCCGACGGCCTGACGCCGCAGCTCGGTCTGGCCGGTATGATTTCCAGTCTGGCCCCGGCCGACGCAGACGTAAACCGGATAATCGTGGCGGCGCCGGCGTACATGAAATCTCTGTCGGACCTGTTGCACACCACGTCGGCCAACACCCTTCAGAGCTACTTCGTTTGGAAGGCAGTGCAGGCATTTTACGGCTACGTAGAGTCCGAGGAGATCAAGCCTTACCGCCAATTCGTCAACGCTCTGCAGGGAAAGGTAAGCCGACTGTGGGTCCGATCCGCCCTTCGTGAACTAATCCGGAATAGGATCCCGACTCGGCGCCGGAGCGGTGGAGAATCTGCGTCGGCCACGTGGATGACGGACTGGGCTGGATCCTCAGCCGGTTCTTTGTCGAGAAAGCGTTCTCGGAAAAGGCCAAGGAGTTCGGCAACCAGATCGTGTCCGATATCAAGAGCGTCTTCATCAAAAGGCTCGGTGCAACCAAGTGGATGGAAGAGAAGGTGGTCGAGGCGGCGGTCAACAAAGTGCACAACATAGTTCAGAAGATTGGCTATCCAACCCAGGTGAGATCATCTCAACCCACTCGACCATGGTCGGGTGTCCAGATGTGTTCTAATGATCTGTCCCGCGTACAGAGCCCGGACATCACGGATCCGTCTGCCCTGGAGGGCTATTACCGCTCAATCAATATCACGTCTTCTTTCTTCCATAACGGCATCGCAATTTCCGAATTCGCCACCCGGAAGGATTGGGCTGCTCTGGGCAAACCCGTGGACAGGAATAGATGGTCCGTGTATCCGTGCGATCCGACTGCCCCCCTCGAGAGGGGGACCGGGCCAACCGCAGCCGCTAACCCAACCAACCGGCAACAGGGACATGACGGCTTCGACCGTCAACGCATGTAAGTGGGACTCGGGTCGGCTCTCGATCTGTTCTGTACCCGAGAGATCGCTGCTGACCGTGGTGCCCTTGGCTGTCGTCGCAGACTACAACCCCCCCGGAAACGAGATTGTTTTCCCGGCCGGCATCATGCAGTTCCCCGTGTTTGGCGTCGAGTTGCCGTCCTACCTGAGCTACGGCGCGTTCGGCTCCGTGTCGGGCCACGAGCTCTCGCACGCCTTCGACTCGACGGGCCGACACTACGACGAGACGGGCAACTACACCGACTGGTGGACTGAGAATACGGTGGCCGAGTTCGAGCAGCGGGCCGAGTGCTTTGTCAAGCAGTACTCCGAGTTCACGGTCGAGGGCCCGGACGGGAAGCCGCTGCACGTCAACGGCCGGCTGACTCTGGGCGAGAACATCGCCGACGCCGGCGGCGTGTCGGCCGCCTTTGCGGCCTGGAATGAGAGGAAAGCAGCCCAGCACGGCGGGGCCAAGGGCGAGAACCTGCCCGGGCTTGAGTTTTTCTCGCAGGACCAGCTCTTCTTCGTCAACTATGCGCAATGGTGGTGTGGAAAGGACAGGAAGGAGTCGGCCATCAACTCGGTCTATACGGACCCTCACGCGCCGAAGCGGACCCGCATCTTGGGCACCATGGCCAACTCCAGGGCCTTCCGGCAGAGCTTTGGCTGCAAGAGCAAGGAGCCGACGTGCGAGCTGTGGTGAGTGGAGGCGTGTTGGGCAGGAGCTGACTGGCTGGGTGGGCAGGTTGAGCCCGGCACCGGATACGCGGTTGGTGGGGCTGGCTGGAAGGACTGGCCGGCGGCTGGCGGCAGGACACGCTCGGATACCTTCGTGTGAGCCCGGCGTGCTGCACATCCGGCGGGGATCTACCCGGGCTGGGTAGGATAGCCTGCTAGGATGGCGTGCTGCCTGCCGCTGCCTGCCTGCCTGCCTATCATCTGGTTGCCCTGGGCCTGTCTGTCTGTCTGTCTCCTGGGGCGGGGTGAGTTGGGGGGTACCGTCTTGTTGAGCTGAACGTGATTGCGCTGGCTAGCTAGCTGGGTCTAGTCGGGCCAAACATGGTGCCGGCTAGGGTGGCTGCTCCGCTGCAGCCTCTGTCTGTCTGTCATCTAGTTGTGTTAGGTCTGCTGTCTGTCTGCCTGTCATCTGACTGTGTTAAGTCAGCCTGCCTGCCTGCCTGCCTGCCATCTGGTTGTGTCAGATATCATCTATCTGTTATCCTGTGATGTCAGGCCTATCTGCATGCCTGGCTGACATCTGGTTGTGTCAAGTCTGCCTCAGCGGGCCGGCCGAGCTGGGTCGGGGGTATTTGTCGGTGCCGCTGTCTGCCAGTTGAGTTATGCTTATGCTAGCTAGCTGTCGACCGTGACGCAAGCTGATCTGCCAGCTCGTCCTGCTGCCGAGTCATCTGGTTGGCACACGTCCAACGCCATCGACCACCTGCCGACTCCCACATATCTACACCAGCAGTGGCCACCCCGCCGAGATCGGCCTTAACAAACGGAACCCCCCGCCTCGGGGCCTCACCCCCGTAGCCGCGTCTGCGGAGTCCCGTCTACGGAGTCCCATATAAGGAGTCCCATCTCCCTACCGAGGGGGTCCATCCAAACAGACCTTGCTCGACGGCGCAGCCCTGCTCCCTCCCCCATCCCCCCTTCCGCCTGCGCCCTACCTCGCTGGCTGTACCCGCTGCGCCCACCCACGCTCCAAGGGCAGACAGACGGTAGGGCGCAGACCCTCTGGCGTCCATGAAACGATTCGAATAACGGAGCACACCAGCAGCACACCAGTACATCAGCAGCACAACACCAGCACACCAGCAGCATACCAGCACATCATGTCCGCAACCCCACGCAACCCCACGAGGCCCCCCTCGCAGCAGGCAGAAACAGCGCCAGTTGCCGCAACGCCTGAGTTGACTGGTCCCATCTATTTCTTCTGCCTCTTGAGACTCTTGTCGCTGACCGTACTGAACACGCTGGCGCTGCGCTTGTTTTTCACCCGGTTGCCGTATGCGAGACCGCCTGCGTCGTGCTGCGTCGTGTCTGCCTCCAACCCAATCCCGGTTTCGGTCTTGACACCCGACCGGCTCTTGTCCGCGACAGACCTGTCCTGATTCACAGCCGCATCAGCGTCTATGTCGTCGTCTTCGTCGTCGTCGTCGTCGTCTTCGCCGTCGTCATCGTCATTATCCCGATCAGACTGGTCCTCGTCTTGATCACCGTCTCCGTCTGCCTTCTCCGCATCTTCTTCATCGCCCGACCGCGGGACTGCCGAATCGTGACCGTCACCGACATCATCCTCCTCGTTTTCTTCCTCCTCTTTTTCTTCCTCCTCTTTTTCTTCCTCCTCTTCTTCATCCTCCTCTTCATCCTCGCTTTCGGCAGTCTGGTCGGAGATTGCTGCTGCTGCCGCTGCGACTGCGGCGGCGGCAGTGGCAGCCGCCGCCGCACGTGCATTCTCCCTGTCATTCTTTCTTTTCCGCTCGAGTCTGAGGTCGGCCTCGACCTTGTCCAGTTGCTTACGCAGATCCAGGAGGGCGTTGACTGACCCGAGCAGCTGCTCAAAGTGGGACGTGATCGCGGCCGTGACCATGACGACCCGTGCCGGTACGTCGAGTTCGGTCAGAGCGTTGACGATGCGCTGGTGGTGGGTGTTGCTCTTGTGGGTGAGCATCTTGGTGACCTTCTCGGACCGGAACGTGGGGCCGGCGCCCAGCCGTTCGTGCGTCGTGACCCCGTAGATGGCCTCTTCCCGCTCGGTGAGTTTGCGCCGCTCTGGCTGGGGCGTCGGCGGCGGCAGCAGGTGCTGGCCACCCTTTTTGGTCGTGGCCGAGGTCGGAGTCTGGCCCGGCGCGGCCGAGTCCCGCACGGACGTGGCGGCGCTGTCGCGCCTCCCGGTCCCGGGCCCGCCGCCATCCTGGGTCACTGCCGACTGCGGTGCCCCGGTCAGCGGACTGGCGCCATCCGCCGCCGCCGCCGTGCTCTTCCTTTTCTTGGATCGGTCTGCCATCATCATGGTCTGGATCAGGCTGTGCAGGCCCTGGCTGGTCTTGAACGAGCTGGTGTCCAGGTCGGCGAAGGGGAAGTCGAGGCGGCGGAGCAGCTCGCGGCGCTCCTCGTTGAACCGCTCGTCCCTGAGCTGGATCCGGCGCAGCTCGAGAAGCAGGTGCTCCTCTTCCCTGGCCTCTTCCTTGGACCGGGTCATGGCCGTGGCGGCGAACAGCTTGCGCTTGCGCTCCCACTCGGGGCAGAACCCGGTCAGGATCCCGTACTGCTCATATTCCTGCTGGGTCATGTACTGGACCGGCCGGTGGGCCGCCATCAGCTTGGCCGAGATGTCGTAGTATCGCTTCTTGAGATCTTCCATGGTGCGGACGGGAGGGGCAGCGGCGGCGGCGGCGATCTGCCCGGCGGCCAGCTCAGTGTCGGTCGCATTCGGCGTGGGCACGTACTCGTACCGGTCCCAGATCAGGGGCCACCGCAGCTCATACTCCCTGATCGTCTCCATGAGGTAGTCGGTCTCTTGGCGCGACCAGTCCTCGGTCTGGAGGTGGAGCACGTACTGCTCATCCGTGTACTGCGGCACGGTGACCTGGACATTGAACTTGGCGAACAGCGAGGAAGATAGTGCTTTTGAATGTGGTTTTCATTCTTTCTTAGGACAGAATAGAACACAATTCAGTATATCTTTCTTTATA
>JAOYNC020106006.1:0-34028 GCA_025802115.2 Bertia moriformis
CGCTGCCATCAGGCTCGGCCGCCGCCGCCGCCGCCAGCAGCAGGCCGCGCTGGCCGGCCAGGTCGAGCACGCGGTTGACGAACTGGATGACCTTGACGAACCCGGTGGTGTCGTTGTCGGTGAGGTCGCGTAGCATGAAGGCGTCGGCGCTGGTCTCGCCCATCTCGCGCGAGCAGCCCTGGATGACCTTGAAGACCATCTTCTGGGCCCGCTTGGCCTCGTTGTCGCGGCTCAGGTCCATGGTGAGCGGCTCGGCCGGCTGGATGGTGTTGTAAATGGTGAGCAGCGGGTAGCCGGTCCGCAGCAGCGCCCACAGCGTGTCGACCGGCTCGACCGCGTTGAGCTGGCCGCCGTACTCGTCCTCGAACCCGGGCACGAGCTTGAGCCGCTGGATCAGGGCGACGCACATCTGGTACAGCGACCGGGACGCGTCCGCCCGCTGGTTGATGATGTTGGCCGTGACAATCGGGCCGCCGCCGCCGCCGCCGCCAAGCGACTGCACGGTCGGGGCCGGGGAGGGGGACACGAGCGTGGTGGCGGTCGACAGGCTCGAGCTGAGGGAGGTGGACGAGCCGGCCGTGAAGGAGGACGGGGACGCGGCCACCTGGCTGGCCCGGGCCGCGGCCGGGGCCGTGGCCATGGCCGGGTTCTGGAACACCGGCGTTGTCTGGGTTCTCAGCAGGGGAGCAGCGTACGCCATGGCGATGGCTGGTCCATCCGCCGAGGCGGGCGCAGTTGCTGCTGGGCGCCGACCGAGACCAAGTCCGGGATCGAGGGCCGAGACGGCGGCCGCAACCAAGGGAGTGCGAGCAGGAGTGCCACGGACGCGGACGCCCAAGGGGAAAATCCGGTGGGAGATATGGGGGAGGGCGGTGGCAACGCCGGGTGCGGGGTGCTGGGTGCGGCGGATGCGGCGGGAGAGGCGGCCGAGCCGGGAGGCGGGAGCGCCGTCGGAGAAGCAGGGAAAGGCGGACGGGGGGACGGGGGGCGGGGGGGGGGTCAGCGGCCACGCAGCGTGCAGGAAATCGTGGCCAGGTCAAGGGCGGCCGACGGCACGGAGCGCCAATGTTATGTGGTGTCTCTGCCCTGTCTCGCTTCTCTCGTCAGTCGGGCCCGGGGGGGGCACGTGGTGGCGGCGTGGCGCGGCGGCGACCGCGACGAGCCGTGTGTCAAGTCAAGGCGCAGCCGTGATGGTGATCCAGGAGGGCCCGGACAAAGGCGTGTGTGTATGCGTGTGTGGTGGCCGTATGTATGGTATGTATGCGTGCGTGAGGGTGGGTGTGCAGGTGTATGGCGTGGATTTTTTTCGTTCCCCAGACCCCCTGATATGTTGGATCCTGCGCGGACGATCGTCGTCGATGGGCCGGCGTTCACCCCGATCGCACGTCGTGGGAGACCTGTCGTTGCTCGCACGGACCGACCCAGCGTTTCCGACCGGACTTGGTTCCCCGACTTGGTTCCTGCACTTGGTTCCCCGACTTGATTCCCAGACTTGGTTCCTGCACTTGAGTCCCCGACTTGGTTCCCCGACTTTTTTTCTGCCTTCACCCCCGGCTATTTCCCACTGTTCCACGGGGGGAGGGGGCGAGAGAATGGCGGGGAAGCCGGAAATGGGGTCGGCTGTGATCCAGCAACAGTCAAGCGTGGGGGATGTCGCATAGATCGCGGTTGGAGGGGTGCGTTGCCGTCGGCGTGTATTCGGTGTATCCGGGGGGGGCGCCGCGATTCGACTCGAAAGCGAGCAGGAGGAGGGGGTGAGGACTTTGAGTGGCTAGGTGGAGGAGGAGGGGGCAGCGCAGCGCCTAGGCAAGGTGAGCGGTCGGCAGAGGGTCGCGAGTTGGGTCGGTCGGTCAGCTTCGGGGGGGAGTAAAAACCCCGGGGACCAGGTAGTGGGCGCCGGAGGGGCCCCCTTTTTTTCCCCACCAAGCTCTGCTCTCTGCCTGCTCTCTGCTGCTTTTTTTCTTGCTGCTTTTTTTCTTGCTGCCTTTTTTCTTGCTGCCTTTTTTCTTGCTGCTCGCTCCTCTGCTCGCTCTGCTCTCTGCTCTCTGCTCTCTGCTGTGCTGTCTCTGCTCTCTGCTCTCTGCAGTGCTGTCTCTCCCTTTTCGCCGCCGCCTTCTGACCGTGCAGCGGCGACCAGGAGCTCGTCTGACTCGCAGGGACTTGCAGGTGCGCTCACACGAGTCAGTTCGAACTGGAAAACGGATATCGTCGCCAGATACTGCAGACAGCCACCCCACTCACCCACTCCGGGGCCTCTGTTTGCGCCTTGCGCTCTGCGCGTGCCGGTGCCGGCCGATGATGTCTAGTTGCCGCCCACGTTTTTCCTGTGGGATCTTGCCCTCTTCTGGTTCTCGCCCCCTTTTCTGCGTCAGTCAGAGTCTGGGGAGCGTGCGTCAGCGACGACGACCACCACCACCCAAAGATTGCTCGATTCAGCGTGCTTGAGTGCGATTCAGTGCTTGCAATGGCCGTCCCATTGCAGGTCGGTTGACTGTAGGGTGGGCTGAGGGTGGGATGAGGGTGGGTTGAGTGGGTGTGGGTGGGTTGAGTGTGTGGGTGGGTTGAGTGGGTGTGGGTACGGCCGTGGTGTGGGTGTGGGTGTGGGTGTGGGTGGTAGCTGGAGATTCCCGTATCGTTTCAAAATTACCAGGCGGAGTGGCCGCGCTAGGCTGGAAACAGGCACGCCGTCCTTTTTCCTCCTCACTTGCACACACCCTTATTTACACACACTCACTCATGCAAAAACAGCGGTAGTTGGATGGCAGGAAGAGATCGACGGGTGAGGGTGGACAGCGGACGCTGCACTCTGGACCCTGCACGGTTGAGGGGGTGGTGGTGGGATGGCGAATGTCTGGAAAAGTGGCCAGGCTCCTGCCCTTGACCAGCCTGCTTCTTCCGTCATGAGGAGCCCAAAATCATCCAGAATCAATCAAAAGAAAGTCACTAACAGAGATCAAATAAAAGAATCAGATCCACAGCATCAGATCCACTGAATCAAATCCCCTAGCAATTCAACAGAAAATGCCAAGTGAACGAGTGCTATCGCATACATCCAGCAGCAAGGTCCCACCTCGCTCCTCCTATCGCGCCACTCGGCACCTTTTTAGGGATTGCCGCCTCTTTTTGTTCTCTGCCCCCCTGGCCGTGGCCCCCCCTCCCCTGGCAAGAATGAAAAAAGGATGCAGAAAGTAAGAATGGAAAGTAAAGACGGAAAGTATAGATCGAAAAAAGGATGGAAAGTAAGGATGGAAAGTATAGATCGAAAAAAAGGATGGAAAGTAAGGATGGAAAGTAAGGATGGAAAAAAAGGAGGAAAGTAAGGATGGAAAGTAAGGATGAAAAAAAAGGTTTGGAATGGAGGTCTAAAAAATGGAGGTCTAAAAAAAGGTTGGAAAGGGAGGATGGAAAAAAAGGATGAAAAAAAACGAACAAGACAGGATGCAGAATGTAAAAGTCCCGGTAGCCCGGCTCCGACTCTGGAAAACTCGGACTCGACCCCCCGGAGCCAGACAAGGACTCCCTCAGAGAAAAACCCACTGGCCGCCAAGAAAGGCTCATGCATGAGACCGCGAGCCCGGAGACCGCCACGCCTCGGCGGGGATCTCGAGAAGCAATCCCCGCCGTCGCAGCGCCGCCAGTGCTCTGTCGACTCCCGCTTTGCCGCAGCAGCAGCAGTAGCGCCGGCTTATCAAGGCCAAGCCCAACTGGCGCCGCATCGGGACGCGCTACCTTTTCTGCCACCAAATCAAGAATCCAACCAGACCCTCAAGGTCGAGGCCCACTCCGACCTCGTGCCCCCGCTCATGCCTCCTCCCCGCCACGCGCGTGCGCGACCATGTCGAGCGCCTGAGCTTAATTTTTTTTTTTTTTGCGTCTGACGAGCCTTGTAATCTTCAGTACCATCATCTCAGCACCCCATCTCTCTCTCTCGGTCCGCCAGCCAGCCGGCGGAGCGAGAGCCGGCCATGCGCCGCATAGGGAAGCAAGATCGATGCCGTATAGGAATCATGTCAGATCTGGGTGTGCGCTGCGCGGCGCGCTGGACGCCGAGCGCAGTGCTCGGCCACCACGCGGCCACCCCGTCCTGGCCCCCCAGCCAGAGCTACCTGCCCTCCATGGCCTGCTCCGCCAAGATCTCGATCTGGGTCTCGGAGACCACGGCGGCAGCATCCCGGCGGGGAGGGGAATCGATTTCTCCCGTCCACCACCATATCCCGAGCCGAAAAGACACCGCGGCACGCAGGCGCGCAGGTAGGCGGCCTGGCAGGCGGGCAGGCCCGGAGTGGTCGTCATCATCATGCCCCTCCCCGCCAGCCGCATCCGAGTCCAGTAATCTTTTTCTGTACCAAGCCAGTCACTATACATAGCTGATCGTCCCCGCCTGACCATGGCACCGCGGCCCAGGTCGCTGGGTCGGCCCCGGCCGCCTCGACCTGTCTCTGGCCCCATCCCCGGATCAAGCTCGACCGGTACTGTGCTACGTTTGACACCCCCACATTTCAGTCTGGGTCCCCATGTCCCAACCGTGATCCTAACACAGAAAGCAAAGAGACTGGCCAGCCTATAGAACCACCACCACCACCACCTCCACCATCACCTCCACCATCACCTCCACCACCACCTCCACCACCACCACGCCGACTCCTCCATCCCGCACGGCACCTCCCACGTAAGAATGGTACTGATACCGCCGCCGCTGCTGCCGCTGCTGCTGCAGAAAGGCTGCCAGCCACCGTAGACGAGCCTCGAGCAATCTCCGACCCGGAGAGGCAAGCAGGTCGCCCTGATTCCAGCTTTTCGAGCCAACATCGGTTGTCCACCGCGCGAGCTCGTCACCGCCCGCCCTACTTCATTTTCGCTGGCCTTTTCTCTTTCCCCCCATCAGCCAGCCAGACAGCTGGCCAGCCCATTGGGAAGCGACCATAAAAGAGGCAAGCAGGGGCGTGCCTGATTCTCAGTCACAAGTCGCCAGATAACGGCATCAATGGGGGGGGCAGGGCAGGGCAGGGTATGTAGAGTAGGGTAGAGTAGAGCCGGTCAGGCCAGATGGTGAGAATGAGGTGAGGTGAGGGGCAGTGGGGGGGTAGCGGTCCTCCTCTGCCGACTACTGGCCCGTCTCGCGCGGTGGCACCGCCGACCCCCATCGCATCTGGCCAGGGCTCCGCCGCGATCCATGTCGAGCCGGGGAGGCCGGCGGACCGGCGGACCGGCGGACCGGCGGTCGACGACCACGGACCCGTCCGGGTTCGACGAGAGCTGTTCGTCCTGGTCTCGCTGTGACCCGCACTCGCCAGCGCCTGCCACCGGCCGTCCAGGCGCCCAAGGCCCCTCTCCCGACACCCTCTGGCCTTGGTGCCGCATGACGTTTACTACTCGGGGTCAATTCCCTCTCTTGCCGCCGGACGCCGCCGCTTCAACTCGATTTTCCCCCCTTTTTCCTCTTATTCTCTTATTCTCTCCCCTTTTTTCTCCTGTTTTTCTTTTTATCTGTTTTGGTTTCCATCTATTTGCCAGCACTATTCTCCGACCAGCCAGCCGCCCTCAGCCAGCCCTACTCACCAGCCGATTCCTTACCTAATCTTGCCCCCTCCCTCTCCCTCGCCCCATCTAGTAAAGGGAAGAACAACTCCTACCAACAACTAGTAGCCTCGCAAGGACGCCTCCGCATCCCGACTCCTATCCAAAGAGGACACCCCTTTCCTTTCCCCTCTTGCTTGCAAAACTAGCCAAACGCAGGGTGTCCCCGAGTCAACCCCCCCGATCCGACCGCAACACAGCCAAGCCCACCCCTTACAACCGAAACAGCCAGCCTCTGCGGAAGACAGGGCCAGGGAATGCAGGGCCGGGCGGCGGCAGCAAAATTAAACCCCTCGGCCGAATAGCATCTCGATCGAGCAGCGTAAACGCCGTCGGCATCACCATCAGCATCACGGCACATGACCCAAATCCGACCGGCATGGACTTCTCAGATCCGACGCAGCAGCCCGACGAGGGATACTCGGAGGACCCCCTCTGCCCAGCTGCTGCTACCCCGAGCGTCGGCGCCGTCGGTGGCGCCGGCTTGTCCGTGCTCTCTAACTTCGGGTCGCAGCCTGAGCTGCAGTCATGGCTGGTCAGCCATCTGTCGAGCATGCCAGTTGGCACCCGCACGCGTGAGTCGGATACTTTCGCCTCGCTTTCTGTCCCCCCCTTTTTCGCCCTACCCCAACTACTGCCCGTCTGGCCGCCTGCCTGCCTGCCCACCTGGCTTTCTACCTCCCACCCACCTTCATACCTCCCACCCACCTTCCTACCCCCCACCCATCCATTGATGTCTATCTACCTCATCCCTTTCTCTTTTTTCCGCCATTCCATCTCAATGCTCCGGTCCACGTCGGAGGCCTGTCCCGAGTAGGACCAGGACAAGACCAAGCCGGGGGGGCCCTGCCATCGTTGCCTTATCTCGCTGCGAGCCCGCGTCCGAATCCCCTCCTTTTTTTCGCCCGACTGCGGACCAAGCTTACCGCTCAATTCTCGCCACCCCGCCGCGCCGGCCGCCCTACGAAAACCAGAACTCGCAATGGCTCTCCTCAGCAGTCTGCCAACCTCGGTCGTCGCCCACATTGTCGACGGTCTCAGCTCGCGGCTCTACATCGACTTTGTCCGGTACCTCCCGCCCGAAGTCTGCCTCAAGATCCTGGCCTACCTCGATGTCCTTTCGCTCCTCAATTTCGCCAAGGCGTGCCGGACCTGGTTCAGTCTCGCGCACGACCAGAACTTGTGGAAGCGGCTCTACCTGCTGGAGGGGTGGAAGGTGATCCAGTCCGAGATCGTGGCCGGCGAGGAGCAGATGAGCCGCGAGGCCCGTCCACCCGTTGACGAGCAGCAGCTTCAGCAGCTTCAGCAGCAGTGGCAGCAGCAGCAGTGGCAGCAGCAGCCGCCGCCGCCGCCGGCACTGCTCAACGAACTGGATGAGGACACGGCAATGACAGACGAGGGGAGCCCACCGCAAGAGGAGAACTCGACCACGCCGCCAGCCGTTGCCAGCATATTCGGCAACCGAGCGGCCGACCCCGGCCAGAGGATGCACCTGGAGGACCACCAGTCTCCGTCCCAGGTGACGACTGACGTCAAAGGCAAGGGAAAGATGAGGGTCGCGTACGACGAGTCGATGCCGGGCTCCTGCCCGGCACCAGCACCGGCGCCGGCCCCACCCCCGGCACCAGCACTGGCACCAGCGCCGCCCCCGCCCCCGACTCCGGTCCCGGAGCCGGCCGACCGGTCGGCCAATCAACTGCGCTCCACGCTGTGGGTCTGGGAATCGAACACGTACCGGATCAGCTGGAAGTACCTCTACATGATGCGAATGCGGCTCGAGACCAACTGGGAGCGCGGCTACTTCACCAACTTCCAGTTCCCACACCCCAGCTACCTCCACGAGGGCCACCAGGAGTGCATATACAGCCTCCAGTTCGACGCCGACTACCTCGTGAGCGGGAGCCGCGACCGCACCCTGCGCATCTGGAACCTGCAGACCCGCCGCCTGGTGAGGCCCCCGCTCTACGGCCACACCGGCTCGGTCCTGTGCCTGCAGTTCGATGCCAGCCCGGAAGAGGACCTCATCGTGTCCGGCAGCAGCGACTCGAGCGTCATCATCTGGCGCTTCTCCACCGGCGAGAAGATCCAGAAACTGCAGCGCGCCCACACCGAGTCCGTGCTCAACGTCCGGTTCGACCGCCGCATCCTCGTCACCTGCTCCAAGGACAAGCAGATCAAGATCTTCAACCGGCGCCCGCTCCGGCACGGCGATCTGGGCTACCCCGCCGGCGCCCAGGCCGTCCACCCGGCCGGCATCCGGCTCCGCCGGTACGGCGCCGAGCCGGACCTGGCCAGAGAGCTGCCCGTCAAGCCGCCATACAGCCTGATCGCCGTCCTGCAGGGTCACACCGCCGCCGTGAACGCGGTCCAGATCCACGGCCGCTACATCGTGTCCGCCTCGGGCGACCGCACCATCAAGGTGTGGGACTGGCCCGAGGGCTGCACCGTCCGCCAGATAAACGAGCACGTCAAGGGGATCGCCTGCGTCCAATTCGACGGCCGCCGCATCGTCAGCGGCAGCAGCGACAACCTCGTCAAGGTGTTCGACGTCGAGACCGGCGTCGAGGTGGCCACCCTGAAGGCGCACGCCAACCTGGTGCGGACCGTCCAGTCCGGATTCGGCGACATGCCGTACAGCGTCCACGAGGATGGCGTCGAGGCCCGCCGGATCGACCAGCTCTACTTCGACGCCGTCCGGCAGGGCGTCGTCGAACCGCCCACCGACTCCGGCCGGCCCTCGAGGGGCCGCGAGCGCAACGCCGGGAGCAGCCGGCCGGAGGACATCACCTCGCTGGGGGCCATGCTCCCGCCGGGCGGCGGCGGCAGCGGCCGGTACGGCCGGATCGTGTCCGGATCTTACGACTACAGCATCATCATCTGGCGGCGCGACAAGCAGGGGGTTTGGCGGCCGGTCCATCATCTGAAGCAGGAGGAGGCCGCGATATCGGCCGTGGCCGCCGTGGCCGAGGTCGCGGCCAGAGTCAGGATGGCAAGCAGAGCCGCGGTGCCTGTTCCCGCGACCGCCGCGGCCGCCGCCACCGCCACCGCCATCCCTGCCACCGCCATACTCACCACCGCCTTGCCCGCCCCCGCCTTGCCCGCCCCCGTCATGGCCACTGCCATGGCGGCGGCGGCGTCGTCCGGGCCCGGTCTTAACTCTGGACATCCGCCGCCGTTGCCGATGCCGGGCATGATCAACAACGCTGCGATGGCTGCGATCGCGACCGGCTCCGAGGATGCCGGCGCCCCCCCCTCCGGACAGGAACCGACCCCCTGGAACGGGCCACAGTCGATGACGGAGCTTATAGACGCGATCGTGCTGGCCGGGGTGAGCCACCTGCAGGCGGCCATCCTGGCGTACCCGCCCATCCTGGTCCACCATTCGTACATTGAGTCCGCCATCGAGCGCGAGGCATCGCCCCTGCAGAGGGCGCGTCTGCGCCAGACGCTTATGGAATTGATGCAGCAGATGCAACTGGTGCCGTCGCACCAGCAGCAGCAGGTCCAAAATGGGGGCGAGGCCGAGGCCGGCAGCGGGGGTGCGGCCGGGAGCGGAGGCGGGGGCGGGGGTGGTGAGCCCTCGACCCTGCATCTGCCTCTGGCGCCGCCGCAGCTCCACCACAGCTCCGGGTCACCCTCGCGGCGGGAGGAACAGCCGGCGCCCAACTATGGACAGATCCCCTCACCCCCGCCCGCTTGGACCACCTCGAATGCTATGCACCCCCCACCTGGCCACCCTTACAACAATACACAGCCGTGGTTCACACCCGCCCCGGGCCCGGTCGAGGTTATCGAGCCAACCTCGCCGGCCCGCGTGTTCAAGCTGCAGTTCGACGCCACAAGGCTCATCTGCTGTAGCCAGACAACCACGATCGTGGGATGGGACTTTTGCCACGGAGACCCCGAGTTGGAGGAGGTAGCGCGATTCCTGGCCCCGATTGAATGAGGGGGGGTTTAGAAGAGGGATATGGGGTTGAAAGATGGGGCTGTGAGCGGGCACTGGCAGAGGGGACTGAGGGAGGGGGCCGAGCAAGGGGGTCGAGCAAGGGGATTGAGGGAGGGATTCGGAAGAAGATATCGAGAGGAGGGTTCAAGAGAGATGGGATTGAGAGGGCGGATCGAGCGAGAGGATTGGGGGAGGGAAGGGATCGAGAGGGGGGATTGAATCGGGGGGGGGCGAGCGAGGGGATTGAGGGAGGAAAATGGTCGAGAGGATTCACGGACCGAATTGAGGGAAGGGGTCGACGGAGGGGGAATCGAGGGTGGTGGATATGGGAAGTATAACGAGATAACGGGGACGCAAAGAACTGAAGAGATTATATGGTACGCAGTATAGCTAGTTATACCTCTCCAGTGCCGATGAGAGGCGGACCGGGACAGGGCTAGAAGGCAGGTTTATGACTCGTAATATTAGTAGTAGTAGTCCTAGTAGTAGTAGAAATAAATAGTATTATTCCTATCGCCCCCCCCCCCGTCTCCCACCACCTTGTTTGGGCTGGAGCTGGATCTGCTCATACTGTCTTGATAACCCCTCGTCTCCCGGTCGTCGTGTGGAAACGACGGGCTGGCCCTCGGGAGTGTTTGAGGGGGTCCACCTTGGCATGTTTGACGGGGTCTGGTTAGTTTAATTGCATGGATCTGAAATGGCGTTGGGCCGCGTGGCTTCACACTTTCTCTGCCTGCCAGTGTGCCTTCCCGTGTGCCTGTCTCGCTCCTCACCATGTCAAATCTTGTCTATTTCCGTGTCTGCGGGGTATGCAGAAGCCTGTGACGGACTCGCTCAGCTGTCGGCAAATCCAACCACGTGCCCCCGCCCCACCAGACCCCCTCGGACCCCCCCCGAGTTCACTCCTCAGATACCTTGATTCCCCCTCCCTCTACTCTGCCACCCGCAATCGCCGCCCCGCCCTAAAGAATCACACACTTCCCTCCCTCGCCGCCTCCGCCGCCGCCACCTCTTTCCTCCAATTTCCGGACCCGCTCCTCAAAGCTCTTGAGGTTATCCTCATTCATCCGCCGCTCTTCCCCCAGCGTCTTCTCCAGGTCCCGGATCTTGGCCGAGTACATGTCTTCGAGGGCGGCCGCCGCCGACGCATTCTTCATCTCAGCAGCCCGGATCATCTCCTCGCGCATGTCGGCCAGCTCGCGCTGGTGGATCTCGGTGAGCCTGGCGAGCTCAAGCATCAGCTCGCGCCCGGCCTCGGTCTCGCGGAGCGCCTTGCCGCCCGAACCCATCTCCTGCTGCAGCTGGACGTAGAACGTGTCCGAGTTTGCGATGAGCCGCGAGGCGATCTCGCGCCCGGTCTCGGCCGTGCCGTCGTGACGAGCCGTCTGGGCCCCGTAGGAGATCAGCATGCGCCAAAACTTCTCCTTCAGCTGGGCCTCGCACCGCTCCCCCTCCTCGGCGGTGACCCGGTCCCACATGGTGGTGGCGAGGATGACGTGCTTCAGGTTGTTGTCACCCGTCAGCTTGCGGAACATGTCGAGGTTGCGGACGGCGTGGTGGGTGAATCGGTTGTCGGAGATGCGATGCATATATATGATGCCGGACAGCCGGACCTCGCGCTGGAAGGCGGCCGCGAGGTAGTTGGCGATCATCTCGAGCACCTCGGTGTCGCTCAAGTGGGTGTCGGAGAAGCCGGGCGTGTCGACGAAGCAGACGGGAGAGCCGCCGATCTGAGTGTGGACAACCTGGATCTCCTGGGTGCACGACTGGAGGCCGTGCCCAATCTTGAGGTCGCTCCGGCCTGTCACCTTGGAGATGAAGGTGGTTTTGCCGGAGCCGGTCATGCTAGCGGGGAGAAATGGCGGGGGGGTCAGCCACGCTGCAGTGAGCAGGCGGAGTGGCGAGCTACTCACCCCATGACGGCGATGAACGCGGTCTTGCGGGTGTATTTGCGGTACAGCGACTTGCCGTATCGGATCCCTTCGCCGATGTAGCCGCCGCTGCCGCTGCCGCTGCCGCCAGCATCGCCGGCTCCACTATCGTCCTCGTCATCGGAGCCGGCGCGGACGGGAGAGGCCCGGCCCGAGGAGCGGCGGCGGCCTGGGGCGAGCCCCTCGGGGGAGTCGTAGAAGGTAGGGGAAATGGCATCGGAGGAGCGGTCGGCAAGTGGGCCGACAAGGGGAGCGCGGTTGCGGCTGCGGCTGCGGCCGTTGTTGTTCATGCTGTCGTCGGCGACGGCGGCAGCGGCGACGATCGGGGGGGGCGATGATGATGTAGTCGGCTCGATCGGGTCGGGGGCGACTATGGTGTAGTCGTCGTCGTCCGGGGGGAATTCTTTGCGGACCATGATTTTAGTCATGGAGGGGGGGTTGATTATGCTCGGAGTGATGAGATGGAATAGTTAGGTGAGAAGAGAAGGGAGAGATCGAAAAATATGGAAGAGATGGGGGGAGAAGAGAAGGAAAAGATATTCAAAACATGCAAGACAGAAGACAGATGATGGGGAAAGGAAAACAAGGCGGGTGGTTTGTAGAGGTGGCGGGGTGGATGGACGGATGGACGCGGCATGGCCACCAGGAGCCGATCGCTAGTGGATGCCCGCTCGCAAGACTGGCAGGCCACATCTCGGGCCTCCGGCCTCCCGCGCCTGCCTCCCGCCCTCCGTTTGCCTTCCTCCGTTTGCCTTGATCGGCCAGCCATCACCATTGGTCATGGAACTTTCTGGTCGATCCATCCAGGGTCCAGGAAGTCGGTGGAACACGGACGCGCAGGGAGCAGGGAGTGGGCCAGGCCTCGCTTAGGTTAGGCTAGTAAGGTGTGGGGCCTTGGGCTGGGGCGGCTGGTGGCCGTATCAGCCTCCCCCACCACCCCTCGCACGTGGCTGTGCACCCGGTGCTCGCTGGCTTGCTGGCTTGCCCACTTGCTCGCTATTGTCTGGGTCAATTGGCGCAACCGATTGTTCTACTCGACCGAGTCACTACTGGGCGATCAATTTTACTCTCTGTCTTCTTGACAGCAACCCGTCATCAGGCTACCCCCCTCGGAGACCGCAGCGATACCAGCAACAGCACCAGCACCAGCAGCCGGCAGTCAGCATCCAGCACCAGCGCCAGCAGCTGAGCAGCTCCACCGCACAGCAGCACAGCACCCCTCAACCCCCACACCATGGCCCCCCCCATCAAGCCCCAGGACATTTTATCCCTGACGGCCCTCTACAAGCTCGGCCGGCTCACTCCCGCAGAGGCGCCGGCCTCGGCCCCGTCTCGCGCCATCAACGACCGGGTCGGCCTCTACCGCGGCGACATCACCAATATGGCGGTCGATGCGATCGTCAACGCGGCCAACGTCCGCCTCCTCGGCGGCGGCGGCGTCGACGGCGCGATCCACCGCGCGGCCGGGCCGCGCCTGCTGCAAGAGTGCCGGACCCTCGACGGCTGCTCCACCGGCAGCGCCAAGATCACCAACGCGTACGACCTGCCGTGCCGGTGCGTGATCCACGCAGTCGGCCCGATCTACGATGAGGATAAGCCGGCCCGCGTCGCGGCGCAGCTCCGGCACTGCTACACCCGCAGCCTCCAGCTGGCGGTCCGACACCACTGCCCGACGGTCGCGTTCAGCGCGATCAGCACGGGGGTGTACGGGTACCCGAGCATGGACGCGGCCGAGGTCGCGACCGCGGCGGTGCGGGATTTCCTCGAGAGCGACAAGGGCGCCGGGCTGGAGAAGGTGGTGTTTGTCACGTTTGAGGATAAGGACGTGGCCGCGTACGATGCCATTCTGCCGTGGGTGTTTTTTCTTTTTTTCTCGTCCTTTTCTTTTCTTGTCGATTTTTTTCTCGGCAATTTTTTTCGCTTCTTTTTTTCTCTTCTTTTTTGTTCACTTTCATTTTCATATTGATTTGACGCTGTATCTGCATCTTGGACCAATTCTCGTCTGTGATTCTATCTGCCGACTTGATCTGACCACATACCTGAGATAGGATCGTCTTCCCGCCCGCCGAGGGCGAGGAAGGAGAGTCTGGCGGGGGCAAGACAGCTGACGACAAGGACCCGGTGGTTGCCGGCGACAAGGGCTCCGTGGCTGCTGATGACAAGGATTGGGTGGTTGTTGGCGACACGGACTCGGCAAGTCGCGTGTGACCATGACGAGAACTCGGCCGCGGCTGGCGGAAAGGACTCGGCGGTGGGTGGCAAGAAGGACTCGGCGGTGGGTGGCGGGGAGGACACGGTGGCGGCCGGCGAGAAGTCGTGAGTTGTGGATGCAGTGTTTGGCCGGACATGAACAGTCATGGGCCGGATCTACAACCCACACATCATCATGGATCGGATCTTGGCCGGGGGGTGGAATGCGCGGCCTCGCAAGGAGCAGCGGGGTTGGTTATATATATACGGCTCGGGAAGCGAGCCGACGGCGGCAGACGGTACCCAAAACCAAGCCCCACTGACGAGACTCCTCCTGCCTGCCAAATCGTGGCGACACTGCCACTGCGGTCCAAATCCGACCTCTGGATTCGGGCTCGGCCACTTGTCCTGCCCATGACTTCCATTTCCGAATTTTCGATTTTGATGCATGACCTGTCCCCCCGGCACCGCCGGCCACCGGTCTCGTCGCGTCTCTCCTCTCATCCCCACTTGTTCAAGTCCGACGGGGACGGGAGGGTGACTGGGTCCGATGAGTGATCCGTTTCGTATACTGCGCCAAGGTGTCGAATAGGTTACCTGCTGGGCTACCCCGCCCGCCGATCCTTCATAGCGAACGGTTGTAGTACGGATAATATAGATACGTAGATACATGTCCTTCCCCGACGTCTTCCTGTGCTGCGGCAGCGGCTAGAAATTCGCCCAAGATATGTGTCACTGAGTGGGGCGGCCCCGCGAGGGAGGGCAACGCCTGAGACTGCATTGACATAAAAGACATGAACATGGGCCCAGATGACATCAACCAGGGAAGTAGCGCGGTTGGTTTCGCTTTCATCACGTAATTTAGCCATTTAGGTTAGCAATAGCCCGTCTCTGGATCACGTGAGCTCGTCATAACCGCTATGGCCTCTTCCGACAGCCTCGTTAGTGACTACTACTTATTGCTTTTTCCCGCTCGGGCCTCCCTTTCCATGCCCTTCCATCTTCTTCGCTTCCACTCGACCGCTCTTCCGCTTTTACTATCCGGTACTCCTTCTTCCTCGAGCTTGCAGTTTCTTAAATCTCCCCTTCCGATTCTCCAACCTGGAGGAGCCAGACGAACATAACACACTGCCTCCTGACCACAAACCATCCCCCAAGCCTTGACCGACCAGACCCCGTATCTACCCGCGCTTCATGCTGGTCCGGGGGGGGGCCGAGTTTCGTCTCACGATCCGCTGACACCGAGGCCGACCGCGGACAAGACACGGCGGAGGGTGAGGCCGATCGAGCGCCTACCTATCTGACCACCAACCACCTACCACCCTACCATCAACATCAACCATCAGCCGCGACGAGGGCGGGAACCGGCCACACCAGCGGACAAACCGCATGTGCAGCGACACCAACTCCAGCCGCGATGACGGTCGCAATGATGCCGACCAATGTGGCCCGCCAGAAGCGTCAGGCTGACGACAGCACCCTCGGCTCACCATCGACGACCAACCGCCGATGGTCTCCGGCTAGGAATGCGATTGCGACTGCGCCCGCGACGGCCCATGCTGGCCCAACCATCTTTACCCAGCCTGCCCACCGCGGTACTGCAGCGGCGGGTGCGAAGCCCTCGTTCGGGACAGATTCCATTCGATCCCACAGCTATATAGCTACCCTTTCTGACGCTTGGCATGCTGGAACAATCCCTGCGCTGACGATCACAGCTCCCGTGCATAGGCGGCGCCAGCGGGAGACGCAGAAGCGGATGCAGAAAGCATCTGTGGATCGCAACTACTTGACACTCAAAAGCCGCAGCCCTACGGGCCACGACGGGATCAACTTCTACTCCAAGGGTACCAGCCGAGAGGCGTCCCTTGCGCTCTCGGACCTGGGCTCACTTGCCGACCCGCCACCCACCTTACTCGGCCGCGGATTCGGCCTATTTCGCTACTCGGCCGGGAACCAGTCGGACCGCAATCATCAGCCTGCCCCCTCGGTCAGCCAGGCTGCGGCTCCCTCTCTCGGCCAGGTTGAGACCACCGCCACCAGCACAACCGCCACCGCCCCGTTAACGCCCGGACAGGCCAGCTCTCGCTTCGCACCGGCCAGTCAGGCCGGACCCAATGACGGACCCGACCCTCTTTTTCCTCTCCGGACACCACTTCCTGGGCTCGCCAGCTCTCGCTGGGCACCCGACAACGAGACCGGACCGAATGACGGACAACCCGTCCCTCCCCATTCGCATCTCCACACACATGGGCTCGCCAGCTCTCGCTGGGCACCCGGCAACGAGACCGGACCGAATGACGGACAGCCCGTCCCTCCCCATTCGCATCTCCACACACGTGGGCTCGCCAGCTCTCGCTGGGCACCCGACAACGAGATCGGACCGAATGACGGACAACCCGTCCCTCCCCGTTCGCATCTCCACACACGTGGGCTCGCCAGCTCTCGCTGGGCACCCGGTAACGAGGCCGAGGACGGACAACCCGCACCTGCTCATTCGCCTCTCTATACACCAATCCGTGCGCTCGCCATCTCCCGCGACGCACCCGCCAACAACAACCGCCCTCATCACGATCCAGTCACCCAGCCGAGAGGCGGCAGTGGACTCTCCAGCTCTCGCGAAGCACTACTATCCAACCAGCCCTCGAAAAGGCGTGGCCGAGGCCGAGGCCGCGGTCGTGGTCGTGGTCGTGGTCGCAACCTACCCAGCCCTCTTGACCTTGGTTCATCAAACGGGAATCATCATGTCCACGATGATGACGACGACGAGGTCATCATCACCCACATCCGCAAGGTTACCGACCGCCACTTACCCCGCCATCTTGGCCGTGGTTCGTCAGATGGGATTCGGCATGTGCACGAAGATGACGACAGTGTGATCACCACTCATACCCGCGAGGTTACCGGCCACCCCCCCGCGCGTCAGCGGCAGCGGGCATGTGCCATATGCACCGACGAAAAGCCCGCCGCCGAGTTCCGGACCGCGATCACATCCCGCTGCGATCACGAACGTGAAGCATGTGACGACTGCATCAGCCGCTACATCGCCACCCAGCTCGAGGAAGGCTCCTGGCAGCAGATCCGATGTGTCGAACCAGCATGCCGCGCCATCCTCGACCCGCACGACGTGCACCGGCTAGCCAATATCGACCTGACCAACAGGCATGTGCCCTGTCATCTGTCGTCATGACCGCGATGCCGGGTTCCTATTCATCTGCCGGACCTGCCTGCCGAACCTGCCTGCTGACCGTGGCCCGATTCAGATACGAGTTCCTCGCGACCCGCACTGCCCTCGCCGCCATGCCCAACTTTTACTGGTGCATCGCGCCCGGCTGCGGCTCGGGACAAATGCACGACGATGAAGGCTTCGGTGCGCCCATCATGACCTGCGCCAGCTGCGACTTCAAAATGTGCATCGTGCACAATTCGCCATGGCACCGCGGTCGTACCTGCGCCCAGTACGATGAGGACATGGCGCCGAGCATCTCGCCCGAGGAGGATCAGATACTGCACCGCAAGGGCCTCAAGGCTCTCAACATGCAGGACTGTGCCGGATGTGGGACCACGGTCGAGAAGATCGACGGATGCGATCACATACGGTGTCAGTCATCCAATGCTATTCCTTGCCATCCCATCCCATACTATCTATGATCTACCATCCAATCCCATCTCATCTCATCCCAATCCATCCTATTCTATTCCATCCCGTCCTATCATATATTTCAGTTCCAAGAGAGCCGGGATTGCGGGATTGACCGACTGACTCGTTATGATCAATAGGCAAATGTGGGCACGAATTTTGCTACCTCTGCGGAGCGCCTTATCAGGGAAGCCGGGGGATATTTGAAATTGGCAACGATGCTCACGATGAGCAATGCGTTTACCATGCAAGACTGATTCTGAATCGCTGAGGGAACCAGCCGGGCGCCGGGGGAGCGTCAGACCCATGATTTACTATCGTTTGTTTTTATTTCATCGGCATTGCAGAACACCAGTCCACCAGCCCGAGTGGGGAGCGGGATTTCATAGCTTGATTGTCCATCATCCATTATATGATCGGAGAGCCTAATAAACGCTTGTGGCCAGTCTCCCCAAGGGCCCCGGGTCCTACACCATGGCCCTCCATGGTATCATCTCCCTGGCGCTGGGCAGTTGGTTGTGGCAGTTGACCGGGACGGGCGCCTGTGCTCGTTGCCCTGATCTGCAGCTAGCTCTGTCTGCCAGCTGGACTGTTCTCTTTTCCCCGATCCCCTCTGTCCTCTCTGTCCTCCACGTCCTCTCTGTATTCTCCGTATTCCGAACTCACTGACATAGGCGATCTGGTCAAGCATGCCTGTCTAGCACGTCGAGCTTTGCCAGTTTGATGGCGGTCAACTGGCTCACGCTCACCACCGCGACAGAGGATCTGACCGTCGCTATATCAAGACAGCCGCATCTCGGTCTGCCGGTCGAAGCGCCAGCCTCTCCACCCAACCTTTCTGCAGCTTCTCGCCGGGGAGTCCCGAGTCCTATGGGGAGGAAAGTTCCACCTCAAGCCTCGGTCGTCTGTGCCTTGACCAAGCCGGTGATCTCCCTGATTCGAGTCGGATTTTGGGGCCAGGCCCCGGAGACGCCCGCCTGGGGTGGTGTGCGAAAGGATGATGTGGGTACTAGTAAATAGGGAAGGGAATGATCATCACAGAAAGACGCCGCAAGTGGCCAATCGGCCACTTGGGATGGTCGCCTGACCGCAGGTAGTATTCGGCCAGTCAGTGAGGCCCCTCATCTCGAGAAGGAAATTCAATTATAGACTCCATACCTACCTACCCATTCCTTGTGGCGGCTGCCCAACCAGCCCACGTGAGGTCCAGAATGAGCCGGTCCGTAGCAGTGGTAGGGGAGAGAATAATATCGGAAGGAATTATGGTGGAGGAATGACAATGGAGGGAACTGTCGTCAAGGGAATAACAGGAAAACAATGGGTGGAGGGACGTACTAGATATTGGGCCGATGCCTCTTGCCATACGACCAAGGTCGCCAGAGTTATCTACGGACCGAGCAGGCGACAGAGGGGGGGTGGGCATGCATCTCCAAGTTCAACGGACACCGCGAGCTGACGCGGATCCGGTCGCGGACTCGCGAGATGCCCCTTGGCCGCGAGGTCGTCCATCTCCCCGAAAGAAGATGGCCGGCATGATAGAAATAGGGGCAGGGCTCCATCTGTGTATTGACCGGTTGGGTGTACAGCTGAGGGTTTTGGTTTCCTATCCATATGGCGGGGCAGATTTCCCTGAATCCTCATGGGAAATCCGAGATTCTGGTAAGGAATCAGGAAGCAAATAGACCAGATACATCTAGGATAGGTAGTGCGTAGCGGCATAGGGAACCACTTTGCCTAATCCCACCTGGGATCTCTGGTGCTCCGTAGAGTTCCATGTACTTTTTGGGTGTTCGCGCCTGGGAACCCAGGGATCCATGGGATCCATGGGATGCCTGGAGATGCCCAGGGGGGCGGTACCCATTTGGGGATCCCCTTACATCCGGTCCTATGCATATAGCAGAGCCCTTGGGAAGCCATGCCCCGCGCGTAAAGACCGAGATGCGTTGCTGCGCGGCCAAATCTTGAGGAAAGAACTTGAAAGGGAAGGGGGAGGGAACCTACCACGGAACAAGTTATCAGAACTCCTCTACTTATCATCTTTTTAGCATTCAGCTGGCGAAGCTATTTAGGGGAAGCCGTTCTGTAAAAGAAAAAGAAATTCTCACAAGCCATTTTGAGTGGAATTGGCCAAGCTCGCCTCGCGCAAGCCTCCGCCGAGGGGCACTTGCGCGGGCTGCTGCTGGCCAGCTAGACGCACCAGGCCAACCCAAGCTTCTCCACAGCCAGACCGATGATGATGATTTATTCATTTGTCATTTTAATTTCAAATCACCCGAGCCTATCACTATCAATCAGCTGACCATCTATGGGACCAGCGACCGTGACCGCTGCAGGTACCAACCATGGCGGACGGCGGACTGGCTGCCAGCCATCTTCAGGTGAGAGCTCGACCGGGGGGGATCACCGCTTACTTCTCCGGTGGGGCGAAGCGGGGTATGCCCCAGACCTGCCCAGCCCCGCCTGTTTTTTGCTTGTCTGGCTGAGGCATGTCGGACAGGCAGGCATCCCATCCCCTCACATCGCGACCCTAGCTGGCCCCCCAGCCAAGCACGGGCCCGGATTAATTTCATGGCAGT
Organism: Bertia moriformis; assembly: GCA_025802115.2. Taxonomy (NCBI): domain Eukaryota; kingdom Fungi; phylum Ascomycota; class Sordariomycetes; order Coronophorales; family Bertiaceae; genus Bertia; species Bertia moriformis. The sequence continues at coordinate 19,858 of JAOYNC020106006.1, forward strand.
AATCAGTGCCCGTCGGCCCAACCGGACCGGGGCATGCACGCGACCCGACCCGGCGCCGGGTGACGACGCCCCTGAGGCGTGAGCATAGGTAGACCAACCAGACAGACCATATACAGGCGGACGCGGAGTCGGCCCCGCCTTCCCCTCAACCGGGCCCGATTCACAGTCCCCTCTGGAGCAGGCGGGTCCAAAGAGGGGGCGAGTGGCGGATTTCGGCGCTGACTGAGTCGCGAGGTGCGGGGACGGTCTCGCTGGCTGGCTGGCTGGCTGGCTTGTCACTTGGCGTGCCGGAGCTTGCGTGACGTGCCAGTTCGTCATGGTTCCGAGGGCGCCAAGTCCACGACTAGCCAGGTGGGTTCATCCGTCGCGAGGGCGGGGGGGGCAATCTCAAGGGCAGAACCGCGAGTTGCGAGCCAATATACAAACGCACGGTCGCGAGTCGCAGTGTGATATTACAGAGGCAACAAGGATCTTCCGCCGCGGAGCCGCGTAGAGAACCGATATCGTTCACCCACCGCGTGGCAGAACCAAGAAGGAGATTCGCTAGTTGCGCGGACGCATCGTCCGTCTGCCGCGAGGGCAGTGTAAAGGGACAGGCTCGTCCACTGTAGGGGAGGGAGGGGCAATGTAAAGAAGCGGAGGAGCAGTAGCATAGTCAAGTACGGCTATCCGCCTCGGCGCAATTTCATATTACCACAAGGACCAGCACTAGGCAAGGGACATGATTATCCACCGCGGCGGCGTAATACCATTACATCTTAAAGAAAGCAGCAGAATCGGCGGAGCAAGTGCTGGAAGAGAATCAGCGGCAATGTGACCCGGTAGGATCATCAGCTTAGAGCAAGTCGAGAGGTCGGGAAGTAGGCTCGGTGGCTCCAGAGAAGAAGTAGGGTTGCCGGCCTCAGAGGAAGAAGGAGTAAGGTTGGTAGTTGCGGACTGGTGTCAAGATGCACCGTCCGTCCGCCGCCGCAGGCTGACCTGTCAAACCCCGCATGCTCGAGGAAGAGGGCCCCTGCCCGACTTGCGGACTCGCTGATCCGGCGGCCGATTATGGTTTTTTTTTTCATCATCAGCGGTCCCCGCATCATCGGGCGAGGGAGTAGTTGCCCCCTTATCAATCCTTGCCACACACAGCCGAGTCGGAAAAATGATCCACTGCCGCTCCCATCGGACCGCATCCCCCCCCCCTGTCTTGTTGAGCCCCGAAAGAGTACCACCACCTCCACTACCACCGCCACCTCTGCTGCCACTGCTACCGCCCGCCGCCGTCGGGCCCCCCCACCACCGCCATCGGGCCCCCTGTCCTCTGGACCGAGGTCCAGCCATCCCCCCACCTGCTTGTCAGTCCGAAGACTAGCAAAAAAAGAGATGGCGACATGTGCGGCCTGGCCGGCCGGCCTGGCCTGGCCCTCGGACACGATAAATACCTCGATTGCTCCGGCACCCGTTCTCTCCCAGTCGGACATTAATAACAACCCGCCCTCTCCACCCCCCCCACCGCAATCCCAGCCCTTTCCTTCTCCCACGCGCACGTAAGCCTTAAAAGGGCGACCTATCCCACCAGCCTTCCATCCGCTGTGCCCAACGACCCAGCACTCTCCAGTCCTCCTGCAAACTACCCTCATCCTCTCCTCACCCTCGCCCTCGGCCTCACTCTCACCCTCGCCCTCACCCTCATCCCCGCCACCTGGCCCTCCCACCATCAACAGCACCTCTATCCGCGAGCAGCTCCTCTGTCCCCTCGTCCAGCTCTGCCATAGCCCGCCCTCAGCCCCCGATCCACAATGTTCTCCGTCACCCGCGCGCTCCGCCTCGCGTCCGCCCAGACCGAGCGAGTCCCCTCGATCCGGTTCATCGGCCGCCGCGCCATTCCCGGTACGTCTCCCCTACCCCGTTGGACCTCCCCCCTCCCCTCCCGCTAACCCGACCTTCCAGGCAACCCCGACCACGCCCCCCATCCCCACCCCGCCTCTCCCACCGGCATCCTCCCCACGGACTACAAGCCTGGCCCTGGCGCTGCCGAGTCGTCCTCCCACTCCTCCTTCAGCTCCTATCGTGACCACACCCAGCAGTACGGTCCGCTGCAGAAGTCCATCCGGCCCGGATCCGCCGTCGGCTCCATGTCGGGATCTCAGCTGGGCTCGGTCGACGCGCCCGCCGGCCTGTTCTTTGACCGGTCCGAGATAGGGCCCCGATTCGGCCGCCTGCCCGTGGCCGCGGCCGAGATCGAGGCGATCGAGTCGGGCGGGGCCGCCATGTTTGCGTGAGATTTTGGTGGGAGCGCCAACAATGTTCAACAGGCGATGCGGCGGTGCGGTGATGCGACGGGAGCTGGTTCGTCATCGGGTCGTCGAGTCGTCGACCACACTTGATGGAGCCAGGACTGGCCCATTGCTGTGTTTGGGGGGGGCTTTGCCAGTCGGGGTCTTGGCCATGCAGTGTGGTTTGCCAATCAGCCGTCTCTGCCGCCATGCCACGGCGGCACAGGATCGAGGCGAGGCTGCTGTTTTTGGGTATCAGTGGGGGCGGCGGTACGAATCGTGCCGCAGCCGCCGATGCCACGGCTGGGGTGGGCGCATGCTTTAACGCGGAGACGAAAACGCATTCGGACGTGGGAGCGGTGGTTCATGGAAAATGGGGTGGTGAACCTGGGTCAGAAGGAGCGCAAGTAGAGACGTGGTCGCGAGGCCGGCCAGCCAGCAGCATCACGGGGTTGGCCGATAGACACCTTAATAATCATGCCGTGAAGCAGTAGTATATCTTCTCACTTGCCACGAGGCGCCACGTGTGCTCGCCACTCGCACGTTTCTGGTCCGTTCCCGATATAGTGCAGTCACCTGATGATGAGGGATTCCATGCCTGTGTGATGGTAAGAATGCTTTCTGCTCCACTTCTGCGGGGGGTGGAGAGCATGTGTGCTATAACCCTTTATGATGATAACCCCGCCTCGAGACTGCCCGCGCGCGGGACTCTGATTATGTTCTCTTGATGATCACCCCGCTTCCAGACTGACCCTGTGATACTGTTCTCCTGATGATGATAACCCGCTTCCAGACTGACCGCGCGTCGGGCTGTGATACTATTCGCTCAGCTGCCGATGACGATTGCAGATCAGGACTGGCCGCCGTGTCAGAATACAATACTGCTGGCTCTCTTGATGATGAATCGGCAGCGAGAGTTGCCGCCACATCGAATTATCATCATGTTCTGTTCATAAGTCTCTCCCACGGCTGGTCGCCTCGTCGAACGTCAGTCCTCTTCCCAGAGTGACGATCGCACCTCTTCTATAGCCGCCGTTATATGATACGGTAAGGCAACTGCCCCTAATAATAATCGGACCTCTAGACTGACTACCATGCTATAATCCTACTCGGGCCATCTCTTCCCTGAATCATGATCACATACCTCCAGACCAGCCGCTATATGACACTGGTCCCACCACCCCCTTGATGATGACAGGACCTCTATGTAGATAGCCTGATTACGATACCGAATCGTACCACAAGTCTATAGCTACCGATCGCGCGTCCAGACTCTCGCGGCCATATAACACTTTCAGTCTCACACCCTCAATGGCACTGCACCTCGGTACCAGCCGCCAGCCATATCGTGCCATAATCCTTTCTGGTCGCCCTCTTCCTCTTGGACACGGTCGCGTTATACTGGATGCCGCGCCGCACTATTTTCGTGTTTTCTTAATCACGACTAGTCGCCGCGTCGTGCTACAATAACCCTGCCTCTTCATAACGATCATACCTCGAGACCGACCATCGCATCTGCATAAGCCCTCGCCGCCCTCTGCCCGACTGCGGTGGTTGAAGTAGCCATCAAAATGGCCAGACTCCGTCGCTCCGGCCCCGAGGCTAGCACAGCCGCCACGCCACCCGTCCAGGATGCCGATGCGCAGTTTCATCCTCGTAAGGGGTCATCCATTGCGCCGGTTGCCCACGTTCCGCCTGGTACCCCCCTCCCTTTCCCGGCAGGTCTCACTGTCCCTTGCGTACTTGCACTCTTGGGTCCGCTCCACCCAAGGTCCAGACATTGGCCAACCGATGGCGCTTATCGCCAACGACCCATACCCGTCACTGTCCATCCTGTCTCCCTCGTAATATCCAAATGCAATGCATCGCCATCACCTCGGCTATCCAGAAGCATGCGATGTCAGCCCCAGTTTTTCTCCCTCTTACGGCCGGCCCGGCCGATATCTAGATGACGGGGGACATATGGCGTCTATTATCAAGCGATTACTGTACTATCTTGGGACCGGTCTGGCCGATGTCGATACGACAGGGGGACATGTCGCGTTTGATATCAAGCCACCCCTTAACTCTCTTCCGGCTGCCAGCACCTCATGCCGCCGACGGATATGGATTTGCGAATTATGGATGGTCCCAGGTGCTCTGGTGTGGACTTGGCCCCAGGTATAATCCCGTCCGAACCACCCTCAGGTAGCAGCGGCCTAGAAGAACGACCAACAGTCCGCCCGCACGGTCCACAGAACCCTAGTTTTCTAATATACACATATCTCTGTATATGAGCAAGGAGCAATAAGAGCGTCCATGAGATCTTCCGCAGGGGCCCGTCCCTCATTCACCCACGTCAAACTTGTCATCCTCATCCTCGTCCTCGTCCATATATCCGTGTCCCAGTCCGCGTCCCTGCTCATCCCCGGCCGGGATGACAACTGGCTCGGCCTCGTACATCACCTCGTCCTCGTCGACCTTGATCTTGGCTGGGCCCGAGGCCATGAGCTGGACTCGAGCCGGAGCCGGGACTTCGGCCTCGGCCTCGCCCTCATCCCCGCCATCCTCTTCTTCATCGTCCCTTTCCGCTCCTTCGCCATCCTCTTCTTCCTCTTCATCCTCGTCATCGTCGTCGTCATCGTCATCCCCCTCCTCATCGCTCGAGCCGGCCGAATCGTCGCTCTCTCCGTCACTCTCCGGCACGTAGTCCTCCTCCAGCTCGTCCTCCTCATCCTGTAGCTTCTTCTCGATCTCGAGTTCGGCCCTCTGGAGCTCGCTGAGTCCATCGGCATTCTCGACCGCCGCGCCGTCCGCGCCCTCGCCCTCTTCCCCACTCCCAGCCGCCTCCCCGCCGGCCCGCTTCCCGGCCTTGGCATTCTCGGTCAGCTGCAGCTTGGCCTTGCGCTGCTCTGCCATGCTGCGGTCCTGCAGCCCGTGGCGCTGGATATACGACTGGTTGATGCCGTCGTAGTCCTGCTGGTCTATCATCGAGAACTCGATTTCCTCAGTCTGGCCCTCGGGCTCGCCCTCTGCGGGGGTCAGGAACACCTCGACAACCATGTTGAAGGTGCGCTGCAGCACGCTCGTGTAGCTGACCGCGACGATCCGCTCGAGCGGGATCAGCAGGAGCGGCCTCTTGAACGCCCAGAAGATCCCGGTCGGCAGGAAGAACAGGTATCCATCCTTGGAGCCCCGGAACGCCTTGACATGGACGGCCCGCTCGGATGGTCGGTGGGACTGCCGCACCGCGCTGTGGAACACATCCGGGTTCGCGGTGACGATAGCAGTCCGGTTCGAGGCGGACCGCAGCCGGGTGCCGATGGCGGCCTGGAGGATGGATTCGTATGTGCCGCCGGTGGCGGCCGCCGTGCCGGCATCCGGCCCGACCACGGTTCCGGGCTTCGGCGCCGTGGCCGGGACGGTGAAGACCAGGGGCTCGTCGGTCGGCGAGGCCGCCTTGGAGGAGGGGAGGCACGACCGGCGCGGGATGATCACGTAGTTATACTGCGCCTGCGGCTTCTCCGGGACCGGGAGATAGAAGACGTGGGCTGGGGGGTGCAGCAGAGACGGTCAGTCTCGGCGCATGATCGCCATAGGGGCAGAAGAGACAGAAACTTGCCGATATTGCTCCACGCATACATGATCCCCTGTGCGACCGTCGCCGTGCCCGCCGCCCTCGCCCAGAGGTGATTCGCGGTGAAGCACAAGTCGTACTTCTTCCGCTGCGGAATCGAGACGGAAATCTCCCGGACCTCCAGCAGGACCGTCTCTCGGGCCACCTGGGCTGCGTCGACGACATCCGGGGTGGCCGGGCCCGGCGACGTCTTTGCCACCGTCCTGTTCGCCTCGTCGACCCGGCGACGCTTCAGTGCCGGCTCATCCAACCCCCCCAGCACCCGCTCCTGAACAAACGACGCAATTTCGTTGAAAAGGGCGACGCGGGCGGGCGAATCTGGAAGCGTACAGAGCAGTTAGGGACGGTGTGATCCTGATATCCGCACGGGAGGGAGGTGAAGCAGCGCCGTACCGGCAGCGCTCTGGATGCCGCCGAGTATATCGGGACGGGAATCAAATATGCGGCTGAGCGTCTGGGTATCAAGTCTGGCCGCCATGCTGGCGAGCTGGATCACGGGTCGGGGGTCGCGGGTCGGGGCACGCGGGGTCGAGGGGATGGATCCAGGTTGGACACGGCGAGACAGGTCGCAGCAGCAGCGCGTTTTGGCCGGTTGACGCGCCGTCGTAAAAGTGCATGCATGCGGAGGGATGCTGACTAAGCAGCCGAGCACCTATACTGTCCTTCCTCTTCCAGGCCGTCTCAGCCCGACACCGACGTCATCGCCCTCACGGCTCGCCATGGTCCCATCGATCCCGAACCGCTACATCCACCGGAAGGTGGCTGATGCCTCGCGCAAGGGGTGCAATGTCTGCCTCAAGCCCACCACCAGCGTCTTGATCACCGAGCACCAGGAGGTCTGTCTGTCTGTATATGTCTGTCTGTCTATCTGTCTGGCTGTCTGGTCGGATACGCAGCCGTAGCGGTATATGTCGTCCCTTGATGGTCATGCTAAGGTGGACTCCCTCGCAGGACTTTTTCTACGTCTGTCCGTCCCACCTCCGAGACACCAACTTTTGCACCCCCGACCAAGCCGCCCTCGACGCCATCCAGGAGCTCGAGAAGAAGCGGGTCATACAGGAGTGGGAGGAGCGGCAGCGCAAGAAGAAGGAAAGAGAGGGGGCGGAGAAGGAGAAGGAAAAAGAGGGCGAGGCCGAGGCCGAGGGGGGAGGTGGCGGCAAATCAGATGACATCAAGGGAGGCGAGAGCAAGGAGGATAAAAAGGCAGCCGACGCCGCCAAGTCCGGCGCCGATCAGGACAAAGACCCGGGCCAGGTAGGCTGTGGCAGCGGCGCATCCTCCTCCATCTCGCGTTGTCTGACAAGCCCGCGCCAGGGCAAGCCGGACACCAGGCCGCAGGACAGGCCGGAGACTTCCGCACCCGAGCCCCGCGTCTTCAATCTCAGACCGTATGCGTGCCGCCATATCGCATACCAGTTATGCCCCTCCTGTCAAGCCGGCACAAAGTTCGCTACTAACATGCCACTACCAGCGCCTTCTTCAACACCCGCCTCTCGCTGAAGAGAAATACCGATGCTCAGAAGCGGAGCCTCGAACTCTTGAAGAAGCCCAATCTCTTTCCCTCCGTTCCGAGAAATGCGCCGGGCCAGTAGCCCCCCCCCATCATCATCCGAGTCCCCGATCATTCTCCACTCGCCGACTCCGCCCACGCAGCCCGCAGAGGGATGACGGGGATACGCAGCACGACGGGCCGCGGCGGATCTTGGCGGATCGCGGAGGGGGCCCGAGGGTGTGGTGTGAATCCGGGCCAGAACAGGCAGGCCTGCACTACGACGGTGCGGCATGTACATATACGACAGGGCGCGAATGTTCCATATCACTCCCTATGGGGCTTGGCTTTTTCCGTGCGGGCGGGCCAGCTGCAATGAGCAGTCCAGACGACCTGCCTCGTTCATCTCCGCTCACCGACAGACCGCCACCGACGAGGTATCATCCCGTCACACGTCATACCGCCCTCGGGATCCTTGAAGGCGACACTATCGGGAGAGCTATTGGCGCGACCCCTGCACTGCCCTTTTGCTTTTGTTGGTCCCTGCTGCCTGCCTGCGGCCTGAGCGTCCGAGCGCTGTGGTGGTGGAGAACAGGGGGGGGGCATGTGCAGCTCGCGTCCCGAGGAGGATGAGGCGGGGTGCGCGGCAAGGGTCGTCTTGGCCTCGGTGCGTCGCCTCGGCCCAGGTGGATACTGAGCCCACTGTGCCGTGAGCGGCACACTCGCTCGCGGATCGGCTGTGCGCCAAGGGGAAGCAGCAGGGTTGACCATGTTTGCAAGCCTACTTCCAATAACTTCTAATAACTTCTCCAACACACTGGGGGTCTACTTTTTTTCAACACCGTGGTGGAAGCCTGGACCCCTTGGGAGATCTCGATTCGGCTGATCCTTTGGGGTTACTCGTGTAAGCAAGTAAGCAAGGGTCCTCCAATTGCAGAGAGAAGAAAAGGGAAGACTCAGAAATGGAAGAGGAAGGTTGTGATACCCCTCCACGCATTGGTCCACGGATGGGCCGGAAATCAAAAATCCTTGCCCTGCTTCCCTGCGTACATGGCCCTTTCAGCCTCGGCCGCTCCACCGCCAGGGCCCTGGAGCGGCGAACGGCGCTAGCGCTTACGGTGGAGGGGGCTTAGCGAACTTAAGCCTAATCCAGGCAATCGGCCATGTCGAGACGGATGATTTTCTTGTTCCTTCCCTGATCGGCGCACAAGTCCGAGTCAGTGATGGTGTTTTAAGGTGCTTAGGAGGCCCGGAGGTGGGGAGGGCGGCCGGGGGGGCGTGTGTATATGGGATCATTCAATTGGTGGGAAGGGCCCGAGAGCATACCGGGCTAGCCTTGCGGCCGAGAGGGGTAAGCCGCGGAGGCGTGCCGACTTTGCAAGCTATGCCTACTTGCGGGCATAAAACGCGGCCGGGGACGGTCGGGGGTGGCCGGGGACGGTCAGTGAGATGCTGGCCGCATCCGTGCTGGGAGGTAGTCTGATAGGATAGGATGAGACGAGCACGGGCTCGTTTCAAATGTCGGGTCGGGTCCGAAAGGATCGGAAACGTCCGACTCCAGGTGGGGACCGTTCTCGCTTCGTGGTTGCGGCCTTGAGATGGATCTGGGATGATCTCGGCCAGGGAGCGTTCAGGATGTCGTGCCGCTCCGGGCTCCACTAGAAAGAGAGAGAGCGAGAGAGGGTTGGTGCGGGGCGCTGAGTGATGTCTTGTTTGAGTTGGGGGTGCAGGCCGGGCCCGAGTGCCGCTCGGCCGGCCCCGGTTCCCCCGGGTCCAATGTGGCGGATGCGGGTCGGCTCTCATGCCAACATATCATGGTCAGGTCGGGGTCCGAACTCTTGAGGTCCGTAGTCCAGTCTCGTGCATCCGGCTTGCCATCGCGAGCAACAGAGGCGTTAACCAGGCTGGCCTGATTCCTCCTCACGGGAAGATGGTGTCGTGGAATGGATTCTGTGAGCAGCACTTGCCTCCCCGCAAGCCAGATCCACCCGGCGAGTGCGTGGTCGACAGACAGATCTTGAGTGCTGGTCGATTGTGCCCTGGCCGAGGTCTCGATTGGCCCGGCGGCTGGGCCGTGGTCGTCGGGCCGTCGGGGCGTCAGGGCAAGATCGGCTCAAGGACGCTGGCAGCTGGCATGCGCGTTCGAGCCGATGCCGGGTACTGCGAGATGGGCCCGGCTGCGTCCCCGAGAGAGGCCGTTTGGGCCGGGAGCGCGGGTGTCGCAGCCCCCCCAGTCGACCTCATTCATCAGCCTCATCCACCAGAGCAATGACTGGCCAGATCTAGCTGGAGGAGTAAATATGAATAGCTAGATCAGCCAAAGCAACTGCGTCGAAAGGCCGCGTCCCCAAATTCGATCCCCCCCCGCGCTCAAAGCCCACATTCTTCTGGCCAGGTCTCCATGTCGCCAGTCGGGTCCAGTGCGGGAGCGCTAGCGCCATTGCAACTGCCTTGAGCAGCTTTTTTCACCCACCTGCCGATTTTCGAGAAATATCCCCTCCGCAGCGTCTCTCTCCACTCGCCCTACTCTCCGCTCATTCTGCCCTCCACTCGCTATCGGGCTGCTGCCACGCTCCTCAGTTCACTCCATTGGCACGTCCCGCCCATCTCCGCCACTCTGCAACCCAGTCCAGCTCCCCCCGACATCCCACTCAACCGCCGTCCAGTCCCACTCGGCTAAAGAGATGCCCGGCCGCGATCTGCGCCCGGCCCCCCGTCCGACCCCGCGCAACATGCGGCGGAAAAAAAAAGGAAAGAATAAGCTCCCGCAGTCATCTCCGCCGTACCGGGCCGCTGCACCCACTCCGAGCCCGAACCTGGCCCCCTCCCTGACCGCGCTTCCGGTCGAGCTGCTCTTGTTGATCGCCGAGGCCGTGTTCGGCCCCGGCCCCGACCCCGACCTGGCCTCCCTCTCCAGGCTCAGTCGCACCGACCGCTGCCTCCACCGCTGTCTTGGCGGGTTCCTCTTCGAGCTAGACATGAACCGGGGGAACAGCCAGTCGCTCTGGACCGGCCTCACGGTGGCCGAGGTCGGCCTCGTCAGGAAAAGCCTCGCCGCCCTCAGAGGCGACGTCGATTTTGGGTGGACCGGGCCGAAGAACGATCCTGCCCCGCGGAGGAAGCGGGCCGACGGCACCGTCACCGCCGTCCCCAACTGGGCCCAAACTCGGTACCGGCGCGTCTCCTCCAGCCGGTGTGGCCGGAAGGTCCCTAGCTCCGGCTCCGGCTCCGCCCTGCCCGAATTCCCGCTGCGCATCTGCTTGGATCTGCCAGTGCTCTCGATCCTGGAGCTGCTTCTGGACCGCAACGCGTCCTGGAACGAGGGACCCGACACCGTCCCTTCCCACCCGTTGAAGATGATTCTGCCGGGGTACGTTTATCCGATCATGCGAGTTCGGGACTGGAATCGGGACATGGGCAAATTCAGAGCCGGGGTAAACGGTTTCGCGCCCGAGCTTGGGGACGACGAGCGCAGGGAGATGAGCGCGCTTGCCTCTATGCTGGTGCAAAGGTTCCCGGCGACGGACGACGAGACCCTCAAGCTCCATCTCGGGACGTGCTACCTCGTCGGCAGCGCGGAGCTGACCCAGCTGGTGGTCGAGAGAACTGCAGAGATCTGGGATGTGCCGATGGCCACGGTCTGGACCGCCGATCGGCTGAGCTTCATGTCCGACGCGGCCAAGCAGGAGATCTCATTTGGGCTGGGCCAGCTGGGATTTACCGAAGGATTCCTCGCCACCGGTGGCACCTTCGCCATGCTCGACGGAGGCGATGTGGTGCGGCGCATCGCCCAGTCTCCCAACGCCAGCATGGCCATGATCCGGTGGGCCCTCGACCTCGGGGCCGATCCGGCATTCCGGTCCCCGTCCGGCGCCGGCGCTCTGCACGTGATCCACCTCTGGGCATTCAAGAACGACCATGACCGAATGGAGCTGGCCACCTACCTCTTGGAGCACAATGACGTCAACAACGAGACCTCGCGTGGCGTGACTGCCGTCTCCTCGGCCGCCAGGAACCTCGATCTCGACGTGATCCGGCTCCTCGTGGCGCGTGGTGCATCGATCGATCTCCGGACCAGTAATTACACCCCATTGGAGACCGCCATCTTGACTGGAGTGTACATGTTCATGGCGAAGGGCGCCGGCTACAAAGCCCTTCCCGGCCGGGTGATAGCCTGCATCGACGCCATGCTCGATGCCTGCGGCCCGTGTCCGCAGCGCCACCTGGTCATGCTGCATGAAGTCTGCAGGCTCGCAGTCCGGCGTATCGTGACTGTATCCAGATGGACTGCAGCCCTTGAGATTCCTATGCAGACGATGGTCGATTTCAAGCTTGCGCTGGTGCGGCACTTGCTCGACAGGGATCCCAACATGAAGCCGAAAAGCCATCTCGGCCATGACGGCACCATATCGGCCTTCTCCGCGGCGTGCTCTGGCGCCGGACTTCCGGCATGGTACAGGGCGATCAGACACAACAGCTGCGACATATTCGAAAGGCCGGCATGGTTTGAGATCGGCAGCCTATTACTCGACCGCGGCTGGATGCCCAGCGGGGAGGACCTGGTCGTCTTGGTCGAGGGGCCGGTGAGCCCGCAGAAGCAGCTCATGATCGAGCGGGTCATGGCGCTCATAGCTGGCGCCAGGGAGGATGGCTCGACCAAGAGGGCGCTGAGGAGTGGCCGGTACGTTTGAGTGCGGAATGGGCGCGCACGGACGCAGAGGCGCCTTACCGCGGATGCCGCGATGGATACTGACTGACTGTACCTTGGCTGGGCAGCACGAGCAGTCGCTGGGTTCGTTAGCTGGCGCGTGGCTTCTGCTGGGCAGAGGCCCGATCCGATACGCCATGCCCGTTGCCAGGTAGAGGATATCAAGGCCCGAGATTGGCACAAGTATGCAAGTGCTTGTACGTGCGTGAGTGGATGGGCATTTGTGAGTGAACGGGCGAGCAAGCGTGAGTGTGAGTGAGGGTATATGTAGGTGTGTGGTGCTGTGTGGTGATGGGTGTCTGTGGACGTGTGTGTGTGTGTTTTTCGCCTTTCCTCGTCCAGGATCTGGATATCGGCCGGCCAGATGTTCCTTCCCGACACGTGACCGCCTCCACACGCAAAAGACGCCATCCAGGACCGACTAGTTACCTCGCTTGCCCTGGTCAAAGCTCGGTCGGCCGGGAACTGCCGCGCGCGCCATAAGCGCCTTGGCCTCTCGGAGCGAGATTCGGTGGCGACTCCCTCCATTTGGTCTGCCGTTGCAGGCGCACTCTCCTCTTCTTGCTGGTCCGTTAATCGGACCTGCCTCGGCAGGGGCCGGATCCGCCTCGGTAGGCAAATCCGGCCATTCGTTCACTTGATGGCGAGGCTTCGCGAGCAGCGGCACCCACGCCCCCCTCACGACCTATCAGGCCTCTCGATCGGTCCAGGAAGGAAACCACATGGTCAATATGGCCGAGCTCAAGGACGATCAGGATCAAGCAATCGCCATTACTTTTCGATTTGGTCGCCATACTACATTATGAAACCGATTGCGGAGTTTCGCTTGTGTGGGCGCGGACTCGTCCCAGATCGGCTCGCGCATCCTTCGGTCGGCCATTGTACCGATATTTTGTCCCAATTTCTCCGCCGTGGACGCCAATTGCAGGCTAAATGTTCTGAGCCCGAGGAGGGGCGTGCGGAGAGAGCGCGAGGCCGAGAGCGCGAGCGCGAGCCGGCCCATGCCCCCACCCCACCCCACCCTCCTGCTCCTCCCTTCTCCCCTCACCGTCTCTTCCCCCCAGCCCAACCCGTCGCACGCTCTCAGGTGCCGCTTACTCCCGGAAATGAACGGAATCAGCAAGACGTAGCAGTGCATGCCATCCAGAACAGATTCGAGCCTGAGCCGGCGAGTTTCATTGTTGTTCATTTTTCATCACTCCTCCCCTCCTGCCATCCCTCTCGGCATTCTCCGTCCCCCCTTTCCCCCACCATGCGTGGAGGGGGGTCACGCCAAGCCCTGCGCCCTGCGGGCGCCACCCCGGTCGGAGCATGTCAGCACGGAAATGTCGGCTCTATGGGGGGAAGAAGCGTCATCAGAGGGAAATCTGATGGATCGATGACAAATCCAGAACACGATGGTGAGGGGTGCAGTATCGCGCGCGCCCCTATGTAGGCAGCCGCGACCGGCGTCGGGTCAGCAGAGGGTAACAATCTCCAGCCAACCAGAGGTAATATTTATTTTTAACCTTGATCTTAGTATTGCAAACCTTGATTCAACAAGTCCGCCGGTAGGCCGGAGCCGAACCTCGAGGACAATAAGCAGGGGGAGAGGAGGGGGCCGGGGGCGGGGAGCGGGGGCGGGAAGTGCACCACCACCGCCGCCGCCGCCGACGCTTAGATCATACAAGATTCGGCCCCTCGTCTTTGGGCCGAGGACCGGGCCGAGGGTGGCCAGCAGATAGATCACCGCAGTGCAGTTCTCATGCATCGGCGAATGCACACACACTCCCTCCCACGCTCAGACACATGCGGCCGGGGCAGGTAGGTAGGCATGTGAAAGCACATTCAGACAATTCAGACATCTGTCATGTGGCGGCCGGCCGAGAACACGCGCCTGCACGCGAACACCGGTCAGATGTGTGGCAAAAGTCCCACTCCTTACCTCATGACCGGCCCAGCTCCCTGTCCCTCTTTTCTAGCCTCTGCCCTACCGGCGGGAACCGGGGTGGCAAAGACAGGGGAGTTTTGCCAGACGCGCATGACTGTGTAGAATAAGTCCTTTTGCCTAACTTCTCCTTCGTAGGAGAGGTGGCAAAAGGTGAACAGACGTATTTA